>JALQSN010000924.1:0-16893 GCA_023690525.1 Holotrichia oblita
AACTTTGAAAGGAAAAAAAGTCAAAATTATTTATAAAGACATTTTGCATAACATTGAGTATGCTTGCAATACTTGTTTTTGCGATAGTACTTATTTTATGGAGTACGATACAGCCGCCAGTAATAGCGGACAGTATTTATATCAGTGCTCCTGATATTAACGAGATAGAAACTTTCCACCCCGATGCGATTCTTAATGATAAAACTAACAGCGGTGTTAAAATAATGCCAGATGGGTTTTCAAGAAATGACAGAAAAGATCTTTTTTACACTTTTTTAATTATCGGTATGGATCCAGGTGTAAATACGGACACAATAATGATCGCATCTTACGATGGAGTGAACAAGGAGGCGCATATTGTCGGCATACCGCGGGATACAATGGTGAATGTCAGCCGTACAACCAAAAAGATAAACGCAGCATATTCGGCAGGAACACGCAACAACGGCGGTAAAGAAGGCGGTATTGCACAACTCCAAAGAGAGGTTAAGACATTAATAGGTTTTGTACCTGATTACTATGTTTGTATAGATTATAAAGCCTTTGTTAATTTAATAGATGCGATAGATGGAATTGATGTATATGTTCCTATGAATATGGTATATGATGATTCCGGACAGAATTTATATATAAATATTCCGAAGGGTGATAATCATCTTGATGGTAAAGAAGCTTTAAAATTCGCCAGATACAGAAAAGGCAACAATGAAAAAAATACGATAACTGATTTTCAACGTATAAAAAACCAGCAGGCAGTCATAAAAAGCACTGTAGAAAAACTTCTTAACCCTGTTTATTTGTTAAAAGTTCCGGAATTTATTAATATTTTCAACGAAAATGTTTACACAAATATAAAATTAAATCAAATGGCATGGTTTGCCGGTCAACTAAACGAAATTATCAATAGCGACGCGTTGTCTTCCCATACGATTCCGATAAAGGGTACCAGCGGCTATCCGCATTATTACGAATACGTTGATAAATCCGCAATTATTGAGCTTGTAAACGAAACAATAAATCCTTATAAAAAAGAAATAACAACCGTTGATGTAGATATAATTAATGAATAAAAAAAGCTGTTGCCTTAGGCAACAGCTTTTTTTATTCATTAAAGCTTATTGATACATTTCCGCTTGTAATATCAATATTTAAATCATTAGAAGCGTCATTACCATTATAGTTTGATGTGTTTGATTTTCCGTTAATGTATACGCTTCCGCTTGTAATCTTTACGCTGCGGTCGTAATCTCTTTCTTGTCCGTCTATCGCAATTTTGGCATTTCCCGATGTGAGTTTTACAGTATTTTCACCTAAAAGCTTGCCTTTTATGGATGCGTTTCCGCTTGTCATTTTAAGATTAAAATTATCTAAAGATTTAATATCGGAAGCATTAAGCGAACCGGAGGACATTTTAAAATCGAACGATTCCGCTTCACACTCTTCAAACTTAACGTCTCCGCTTGTACAAACCAGCGATATTTCTTCGGAAATGATACCATTCGCCGTTATTTTGCCTGAGGTTAATTTTAAATCGACACTTGAGCTGGTTAAATCATTAATAATAACCTCGCCGCTGCTGATTTTTATTTCTATGTCTTCAAAAATCGTATCGTCAGGAAAGTAGATTTTTATATAACCTTGTTCATCAAAAGAAAGATTAAAATTTATTTTGTTTGAAGACATTTTTTGATTTATTTTTAAACACCCATTATTAACTGAATATGTGATGGGGCTATTTTCGTTATATTCGATTTCGATCCTGAATTTGTTAGATGGGATTAACTCTACAATAGGAGTTAAAACGTCAATTTCTATATCTGTAAATTTTTTAACATCCTCTTTTATAGTTTTCATTTTTGTATCATTATTGCTTATGTGCACTCCTCTATTATCAATATAAAGAGATCTGCTCGCGCCGAAAACATATCCTGTCGCCATCATCCCCATACCGATTATTGCAATTATTATAATAAACCCCCATACTTTTTTCATTTAACCCCACTCCTTATCAATAATTTACCAAGCGCTTTCTGCAAGCCATAAAAAGTTGATTTTGAAAGCTTTGCTGAAGCGATGTTTATAGCTGCGCCCATTGATATTAATACCAAGCCTGCACCGATATAAAATATACCTGTCGGAAAACTGCTGAACAATGCCCAAGCGCCTGAAGCTGCGGAAGCTACCCCGCCGGCAATAATCCCGATACCAGAAATGAAAAAAGCAAAATATACCATAAAAAGAGAAAAAACAATTATAATAAGTGCTATAGCGAAGGGTAGGGCTATTGGTGAGGCACAGACAGCCAGTATCACAATTAGAAGCGAATTTGTTCCGCTTTTATTTTTCTTTTTTACTTCAGCGTCCGTTATAGCATATTCACCTATAATTTTTGAGGCTACTACCGAAGGAGAACCTAAATCCATAATTATTTTATACTCGTTTTGTCCGCCGGCTTCGTTAAAGTATTCATCGTAGTAATTTATTGCGTTCTCTATTTCCTCATTTGGAAGCCGGCGCAGCCTGTCACGAAGCTCTGATAAAAATTCAGCTTTATTCATTTCAATATCCCTCCTTGGTTGGTTGCCTGCAAGGCAGATTCCCTATCTCTTACTAATAATTTATCAATATTATTTTTGTATTCCTTCCAGACATCCACGTAATAAAACAAAGCGTTTATGCCTTTTTCGGTAAGGCTGTAATACCTCCTGTTTCTTCCGTCAAATGGCTCATCGTAGCAGTTAAGGTAATCTTCCTTTAACAATCTGCGTAAGACCGGGTAAAGAGTTGATTCGGAAACCTCAAGAGTTTTTTGTATTTTTTGCGTCAGGTCGTAGCCGTAAGTCGGCATATCTGACAATGCGCCTAAAACACATGCATCTAGTAGTACGCCCGCAACAGCAAATTTCATTTTATAACCTCCTTGGTTGCAAAGACGAGAAGTCCATATTTAAAACCACTGTCCCTTGATTTATATTACGAATGATATTATACGACGTATATTATTGTTTTGTCAATAATAAAATAAATAAATTTTTGCGAACAAATATTTGAAATATGTAAGTAATTATGATATATTAATCTCAGAGGTGAAGCGATAATGGAGGTTATTATAAAAGAAAAAATGACTATACCCGAAAGGCTGGCTTTAATGGCCGACGACGCTAAATATGATGTTGCGGATTCGGACTTAATAGATATGGCAGCGATAAAAAAAATAAAATCACAAAAAACACCTCCTAAAGTTCCGAAGGTGTTTTTGTCAAATGACTGTGTTTTTAATTGCGCCTATTGCGGATGTAGAAACAGCAACGACGATCGATCAAGATATTGTAACGATCCGAAAGAGCTTGCCAAGATAGCGGTCGAACAAGCAATTATAAACGGTCATGGTATATTTTTAACCTCAGCCATAAATAAAAACGCCGACCATACAGAGGAGCTTATTATCGCGACTTTAAAATCAATCCGTAATGATTTTAAATATAACGGTTATATACATGCAAAAATAATGCCGGGAACAGACCCGCTGCTTATAAAACAAGCGGGTTTATACGCTAACAGGCTAAGTGTCAATATCGAGGTAGCAAGAAGTGAAGGTTATACACTTATTGCTAAACAAAAAAATAAAAATAATATCCTTACTCCTATGAAGCAGATAAGCGAAATGATAACGGCTGCACAATCGGATAACGGCAAATGGAAGCCGAAGTTTGCTACATCTCAGACGACGCAACTTATGGCCGGCAGCACTAACGAGGATGACAGGACTATTTTAAATTTATCAAAAGCAATGTATAAAAAATATAAATTAAAGAGGGTTTATTACACGCCGTTTCAATACAAACATCCAGCTAAAGGTTATGAGCTTACCCCAGTATCTGTTCCTAAATGGAGAATTTACAGGTTGTATCAAGCTGACAGGCTTATGGAGTTGTATGGTTTTACTCCTGATGAGATTACCCCCGAAACACAGGGTAATCTTGAATATGAACTTGACCCGAAAGCAGCCTGGGCACTGCGAAACCTGCATATATACCCGATAGAGCTGAACAGAGCGGATTATGAGCAATTAATACGTATACCGGGCATCGGTGTAACATACGCGCAAAAAATACTTGAAGCGCGTAAATATTGCAACATCACTCCCGAGGTATTAAAAAAAATCGGTATATCTTTAAAAAGAAGCAGGTATTTTTTTACTGCCGGTGGTAAATATATAGGCGAAGCGGATTTTAACCCTGAAACACTGCGAGGTTTACTTGCAAAGGATTCGGAAGAAGAAATTAAACGAAACGATAAAAGTACTTTTGATGTGCTTGATGGTTATACCGATTGCGAAAGGATAATTAAATGAATAACATTAATGAAAGAGAAACAGCAGTAGAAATATTAATTGAAATAATACAGAACAAAGCTTATAACAACATCGCATTAAGAGAGAACCTCGCCAAGCTTCCCGACGGTGCAAGGAAACCTTTTATAACAGAAGTAGTAAACGGTACATTAAGAAATATAATCCATATTGATTATATTATTAATTTATATTCAAATACAAAGGTAGAAAAAATGAAACCGTTAATTATAAATATTTTACGTATAACGGTTTATCAAATAAAATTTATGGATAAAATACCTGCTTCAGCAGCGATAAACGAAGCTGTTAATATTACGAAAAAACGCGGTTTACACAACTTGTCTGGTTTTGTAAACGGCGTTTTAAGAAATATTTTACGTAATATCAACAATATCGTTTATCCGGATAAAACTTCCGAATTTGTAAAATATATATCAGTTTATTATTCATACCCCGAATGGCTTCTTTCGCATTTTTTGAAAGAGATAAGCGAGGAACAACTTGAGCAGATGTGCATAGCCGGCAATACACCTCCGCCGGTTACTGTTTGTGTAAACGCATTAAAATCAAATAAAAAATATTTGACAGAACTATTTGAAAAAAACAATATAAATGTGTCCGACGGAGGCGGTAACGCGTTACTTTTAACAAACGCATCCGATATAACAAAACTTAAAGAATTTAAAGATGGTTTGTTCCATGTCATGGACAGATCTTCGATGATATGTGTGGAAAAAATGGCACCTAAACCGGGAGAAAAAGTAATAGATGTATGCGCTGCACCCGGCGGGAAGAGCTTTTATACGGCTTATTTAATGGAAAATAAAGGGGAGATAATTTCTTGCGATATACATCCCCATAAAACCGAATTGATAAAAAAAACTGCCGAACGTCTTGGTATAAGCATTATACATACCGAATTAAGAGATGCAGAAAAAACGTACCCGGGACAAGCAGACCGCGTGCTTGTAGACGCACCATGTTCGGGTTTCGGGTTAATCCGAAAAAAACCGGATATAAAATATACTAAAACTTTAGGGGATATTTTAAGTTTGCAAAAACTTCAAAGAAGCATTTTAGCGGCGTCATGTGGATATGTTAGACCTTCAGGGCTTCTTGTTTATAGCACCTGTACCGTTTCAAAAGAGGAAAACTCCGATAATATCGAATGGTTTATTAAAAATTTTCCTTTCACGTTGGAAGATAAAATTAATATCTTGCCAGGGCGGGATACGGATGGATTTTTTATTGCTGTGATGAGGAGAGTATAAATGGAAAAGATAGATATAAAATCATTGTTTCTTTATGAATTAGAAGAGCAAATCATAAATTTAGGTGAAAAAAGCTTCCGTGCCGCGCAGATTTTTTTATGGCTGCATAAAAAACGCGTTGCCTGTTTCGATGAAATGAGCAATATACCTGCAGGTTTCCGCAATATTCTTTCAGAGAAATACATCATTCCTAGTTCTAAAATTGTAAAAAAGTTAGAATCGACATTAGATAATACAACAAAGTACTTGTTTGAAATACCAAATAATATTATAATAGAATCTGTTTTAATGAAATATTCCTATGGTAATTCTGTGTGTATATCGTCACAAGCGGGATGTCGCATGGGTTGTACGTTTTGCGCTTCGGCTTGCGGAGGTCTTGAAAGAAACTTAAACCCTTCCGAAATGCTTGAACAAGTCTATCAAATCCATAAGGACGCAGGCGGACTTAATCATATTGTTATAATGGGAAGCGGCGAACCATTGGATAATTACGATAATACCGTTAGGTTCATCAGGCTTGTAAATTCAAAAGACGGCTTAAATATTAGCCAAAGGCATATCACAATATCGACCTGCGGATTAATCCCGCAAATTTACAAACTCGCTGATGAAGGGTTTCAAATAACGCTTGCGGTGTCACTGCACGCATCTAACGATTTGGTTCGGCAAAGTCTTATGCCGATAGCAAAAAAAATGTCCATGAATGATATTTTTAACGCTTGCCGTTATTACAGCAGCAAAACAAAAAGGCGTATTACTTATGAATACGCGCTTATCAAGGGTATTAACGACAGTATGGATATGGCGCGTGAGCTTACGGAGAAAATAAAGGGAACATTGGCTCATGTAAATCTTATACCGATTAATGATGTTAAAGAAATCGGATACAAGCGAAGCGAAAAAGAAGTTATCGAAAAATTTGCTAAAATCTTAAGTGGCAGCGGTATTGAAACAACAATCAGACGCGGGCTTGGAAACGATATTGATTCGGCTTGCGGACAGCTAAGAAAGAGATATATGGGTTACGAGGACGACTCGCCCGTGCACAACCTGGGGGTTTAATAATGAAAACGGCAGGCAAAACAGATATTGGCAGAAAAAGAAACAGAAACGAGGATTCGATCCTGATCAACTCTGAAAAAACAGGATTAATGCCCAATATATTCATTGTGGCTGACGGAATGGGCGGACATAGCTCCGGTGATGTTGCCAGCAGTGAATCTATAAGGGCTTTTTGTGCTTTTATAAACAATACGGAGCATGGACAGGAGCAAGAAATTCTTGATGTTTTAATTAGTGCCGTTACCTATTGCAACGAACATGTTTATAAAATGTCGTTGGAAAACTCCGAATACTCAGGCATGGGCACTACAATAACAGCCGCCTCGATAGATTGCAACGAAAATAAATTATATATAGCGCATGTCGGCGATAGCCGCTTATATATTATTAGAAATAACGAAATTATACAAATAACTACAGATCATACTTATGTCAACGAAATGATTAAAGCCGGAAAAATGACAGCGATCGAAGCTAAATTACATCCTAGCAGAAATGTTGTTACAAGAGCTGTTGGGACAGCTCATAATGTCCAAATCGACGGTATTGTTTATCAGTTGCAAAATAATGATATAGTGCTGATAAACTCTGACGGGCTGACCAATATGGTTTCTGATAAAAAAATAAACGAAATAATTACTATGTGTGATGATATAAACGAAGCTTCGGAAGCACTCGTAAACGAAGCTAATAACAACGGCGGGATAGATAATGTTTCGGTAATACTTATAAAATACGAGAGGTGATAATATGGTGCTTGATACTGGTACAGTCGTCGGCGGCCGGTATGAAATACATGAAAAACTGGGCGCGGGCGGAATGGCCATTGTTTACAAGGCTATAGATATAAAACTTGATAGAGCGGTTACATTTAAAGTAATGCGCGAAGAACATACATCGGATCAGGAATTTATAAAAAGATTTTACATTGAAGCTAAAGCAGCCGCGAAGCTTTCGCATCAAAACATTGTTAATGTTTACGATGTTGGACAGGAAGGTAACATATATTTTATTGTAATGGAATACGTGGAAGGCAGAACATTAAAAGAATTAATAACGCAAAGCGCCCCTTTTTCGGATTCCGAAACCATGGGTGTGGGTATTCAAATTGCATCGGCGCTTGAGGCTGCTCATGCCAACGGAATCATCCACAGGGATATAAAACCGCAGAATATATTAGTTACGACAGAAGGCAAAGTTAAAGTAACGGATTTCGGTATAGCAAAAGCAACATCAGGTACTACTGTCACAACAACTTCCAACACAATGGGTTCGGTACATTATTTTTCGCCAGAACAAGCAAAAGGGCGTTTTGTGGACGTCCGAAGTGATATATATTCATTAGGCATAGTTTTATTTGAAATGATTACCGGCAGGCTTCCATATGATGGAGATACTCCAGTGGCTGTTGCTATTAAGCATTTAAACGACCCTCTTCCTGATATTAAAAAAATAACCCCCGATATTACGGAAAGCCTTGAGAAAATAATACTCAGAGCAACACAAAAAATATCGACTAACAGATATGAATCGTCCGAATTAATGTGTAACGATTTAAAACGCGCTTTAACAAATCTTAAAAAAGAAAATAAAGGCGGAAAGTTGTCGAACAGTATTTTGCGCGAAAGTTCTATAGAGCAGGAGGATATTATGCTGTTAAAAAGCAGCAAGCCGACTCTTGATGAATTTTACGGCGACACCGAGCCCGAGGATGAGTACGATGAGGATGAAGAATATTCCGAAATTAATAAATCCACGGAGAGAAAGGTTGTGTTTGGCGCAATAGGCGCAGCATTGGTAATAATAGCCATACTGTCGGCAATAGCGTTTAATATATATAAAAGCAGCAGGCCAAACTTGGTAGAAGTACCTATCTTAGCGGGGAAAACCATAGAAGAGGCCACAACATTGATAACCAGTTTAGGTTTAGTATTAGACAGCTCAGTGCAAACCCATGATGATAACATCCCAAAAGATAGAATTGTTATGCAGAATTATCTTGGTGGAGATATGGTAAGAGTGGGAACGATAATTAAAGTTTCTGTAAGCTTAGGTACAGATAAAATGGTTGTACCGAAAGTAGTAACCTATGAATTGACGGAAGCGCTAAATATATTGGACGGAACTTATTTTGACGTAAAGATTGAGAAAATATACAGTGACAATGTGCCGATAGACGTTGTTGCCGAACAATCGTTAAAAGATGGTGAAGTTGTTGTTTTCGGCACCCAAATTGTGCTTTATGTTAGCCTGGGTAAGGAGGTGCTGACCACTAAAGTCCCTAATCTTACAAACCTTACGGAGGCGGCAGCAATAACAAGGCTTGAGGAACATAAGCTTGTTGTGCAGATAAGCAGGACAGAACACGCAACTATTGCTTCGGGAAGAGTTATTACACAAACTGTTTCACCAGATAAAGAAGTAGAGCAAGGTACGGTGGTAGGAATAATAGTAAGTCTTGGGCCGCCGGCATCGACTCCGACACCAAAACCGACCGCCACGCCTACACCGCCGCCGACTGCCACACCAACCCCGACGGGTGCGCCGAATACAGAAACACCAAAAAATTCGGTAAAAAATATTATAGTCGCTCCGTATATAGCGGAAGGTATTAATAAAGTAAATATTAAGCTTATAAAGGTCACGCCGGAACAAACAACCGTTATTTATGAAAAAGACCATGTTGTTTCTGATTTTCCGTTTGAAATTGAAGTAGCCGGCGAGGGAAAGGTGCTTTATTATTTGCATGTTGATAATAGGTTTACCGGTGATATGATTATTGATTTTGATGAATAGTTTTAATAAATGATAGGAGTTGTACGTGGGAAATTTAATTGAAGGCCGTATAATAAAAGGCGTTGGTGGTTTATATACAGTAATGTCTGAGGATATGGTGCTAGAATGCAGCGCGCGAGGAATTTTTAGAAAAGATAAAATTACTCCTTTAGTAGGTGATTACGTTGATGTGGAAATTATCGACGAAAAAACATGCAAAGGAAGTATAAACCGGATAAAAAACCGAAAAAACGAATTGCTGAGGCCGAGAGTCAGTAATATAGACCATGCGGTTATCGTATTTGCAATAAAAAGTCCGGATATAAATTTGGATTTGCTGGATAAGCTGATAATATTAGCAGAAGAACAAAAACTACCTGTAACGATATGCATTAATAAAATTGACCTATGCGGCTCGGATGAATATAAACTTATAAAAGAAGAGTATCAAAAAATAGGTTATAACATAATATGTGCTTCTGCTGATAAAAACGAAAGTATAAACGTTTTTAAGGATTGCTTATCGGATAAGGTTTCAGTTATGGCAGGGCCTTCGGGTGTTGGTAAAACAAGCTTAATAAATGCCGTTAAACCATCGTTAACGCTTAAAACAGGGCAAATCAGCGCAAAAATTGAACGCGGTAAGCATACGACAAGGCATGCTGAACTAATAAAAATATTTGAAAATTCTTATATAGTAGATTCTCCTGGTTTTACATCCATAACAACAAATCATATAAACAAGGAACTTTTGCCGTATTTATTTAAAGAATTTAAACAATTTTTGGGAAACTGCAAATTTGCGGATTGCTCGCATATTAAAGAAGCAGGCTGTATAATAAAAGAAAACGTGGGTGACGCAATAAGTGAAAGAAGATACGAAAGATATGAGAGATTATTATTAGAAATATCTGAAAGGCGGGATTATTAATGTATATATTAGCTCCGTCAATGTTAGCTGCGGATTTTACCGTTTTAGGCGAGCAAATAAAAATAGTGGAAGAAGCGGGAGCAAAATACCTTCATATTGATGTTATGGATGGTGATTTTGTACCGAATTTATCATTCGGTGTTCCTGTTATACAATCAATAAGAAAATGCAGCGGTATTGTTTTTGATGTTCATTTAATGATATCGAAACCCGAAAGATATATCGAAGCTTTTGCGAAAGCCGGAGCGGATATTATAACAGTGCATGCAGAAGCGTCACAAGATATAAATAAGGTTATAACACAAATAAAAAATACAGGAAAAAAGGCTTCGTTGAGTATTAATCCCGACACGCCGGTTGAAACGGTTTTTGAATACTGTCATTTACTTGATATGGTTTTGTTGATGTCGGTGCATCCAGGCTTTGGCGGACAAAAATTTATTGGCTCGTCACTTGATAAAGCAGCCAGGCTTAGAGAATATGCGGTAAAAAATGATTTGCGTTTTGATATTGAAATGGATGGAGGCATATCTCTTGAAAATGTAGAGGATGTAATAAAATCCGGAGTAAACGTTATCGTGGCGGGATCATCTGTTTTTGGCGCTAATAATATAAATCAGACCGTAAAAGAATTTTTAAATATTTTTTCTAAGGTATCAGACACACCTCATCAATAATATAATTATATTAAGAGGTGAGGTGTCTATGTTTAAAAGAAAAAAGTGTTAGGCCTGATACTGCTATCCATGGGGACGGGGATGCTGCTGGCGCTCCTGCTGCCGGTGTGGGGTTACTTTGTGGCTACGATACTTGTAGCTGCCGGATTTTATATGTTTTTTTTATAAAATAAATTTTAACATCAAATACCTTATTAGTATTTAACTAATTTATAAATACTAATACAGGGTGATAAATTTGAAAACACTATTTTTGTTAATTATTTTTTTAATGCTGGCAGGATGTACTGCGGAGGACATACCGTCGCGAAAAGCCGAAGCGAACTTTCGGCAAGGTACAAGCAACGTTTATAAGCGAATGGAAGGTTTCTCTACTCCCGATGTTATAAGTTCTCCGGTGAAATTTACAAGAAGTAGTTGGCGGTTTGAAAACAGAGCCGGTGATATACAAAATGCGGTAGAAGAAATAAACGAAGTCGAATCAGCAGAAGTTATCGTCGTTAATGACAGCGCTGTTATCAGCATTACACTAAAACAAGGCGAATATGACAATCAGAACCTTAACTGGATAAGGAACAAGGTTAAGTTAAAAACGAAAGCTACGGATCGTGATTTAAGCTTTATTACAGTGGCGATGTAATTTACGAAGAAGTATAAGGTCAGGAAGGTATTTAATGAAAACTTATCAATATATATTTACAGCATCGGAGGACGCAAAACAAATTGCGCTGAACGAAATTAATATGAGGGACAAAACCTCTAGGCTTATAAATTGGCCCTGTGATGCATCCGGTTATTTAAAATCCGAAATTTCATTTGATGAATTAGCGGAGCTTTTTTCAAAAGCTCCGCCTATTTTTATACGTCATATTTTTCCTGTTCATATTGAAACAGAGGCAAGCAATCTTGACTGTATTAAAGAAATGAAATTTCTTTTAGATAAAGAAAAAACGTTTTCGGTGCAAGCCAGACTTTTTGATAAAAACAATTTAAGTAAATATGATTTGGTTAAACATATCTCAGATTATTTTGAGGGCGAGGGATATAAACTTAACGTATCTGCGCCTGAACAAATAATATCCTTGATAAGGACGGATGAGAAATTGTATGTCGGGGTTTCGCGGCCGGAGCAAAATCTGAGCGGTTGGGCAGGCGGTATGCATAGATTTATGAAGGATGATGAATTAGTAAGCCGTGCAGAATTTAAGCTTCTTGAGGCTATCAGCCTTTATAATTTGGATATAAAAAAAGGTATGACTGTTTTAGATATGGGTGCAGCACCCGGCGGATGGACAAGAGTTATGCTTTTACGAGAGGCTTTTGTTTATGCTGTTGACCCCGCAGAGCTAAGTGAAAAAATAGCTTTTAATAAAAATGTGAAGCATTTTAAACAGACAGCTCAAAAATTTTTAAGTGAAAATAATTTTAAATTTGATATTATATTAAATGATATGAAACTCGATGTTAAAGAATCGGTTAGTCTTATGGTAGAAGCCGAACCTGCGTTACGTCCAGGAGGCTATGTTGTTTTAACGCTTAAGCTGCCGAAAAAAGGTTGGCAAAAAATTACTTATGGCGCTGTTGAATACCTTCAAAAATTTTATACATTGATAGGCGCGAAACAATTATTCCATAACCGTTCGGAAGTAACGGTTGTTATGCAAAAAAATATTGTATAAGAAAAAGAATATGTTATAATCTCTCTATAAAACAATATGGAGGGATTTTTTTTGAGTATGAAGCAAAAAAAAATCGGGGTGCTAACAAGCGGAGGTGACGCGCCGGGAATGAACGCAGCTATTCGTGCGCTTGTACGGACCTGCGTGTACAATAATATAAAAGTTACGGGTATAAAGCGAGGCTACGAAGGTCTTTTAACAGGAGATATTCTTGAATTAACGGCGCGTTCGGTTTCGGATACGATACATCGCGGCGGTACGATACTTCTTACGGCAAGGTGTCCTGAAATGCTTACGCAGGAAGGGCAGGAAAAAGCAGCTCAAATATATAAGATACTTGGTTTGGATGCACTTGTGGTTATTGGCGGCGATGGTTCGCTGACAGGCGGCTTGATGCTAAGCAGGCTTGGTGTAAATATAATAGGAATACCCGGAACAATAGATATGGATTTGCCATGCACTGAATATACGATTGGATTCGACACCGCAGTAAACACAGGTATGGATGCGATTAATAAAATAAGAGATACATCCACCTCGCATGAAAGATGCTCGGTTGTCGAAGTAATGGGAAGAAATGCGGGTAATATCGCGCTTTGGTGCGCCATGACAGGCGGAGCTGAGGATGTCTTGCTTCCTGAGATGAACAAAGAAGAAAATAATAATGATACAATAATAAAACAAATAATTGAAAACCGCGCTAAGGGAAAAACGCATAATTTAATACTTGTTGCAGAGGGGGCTGGCGGAAGCGCAGAACTTGCAGCAGAGATAAAAAAAGTAACAGGTATTGAATCAAGGGCGACGGTACTGGGGCATTTGCAAAGAGGCGGCTCGCCAACGGCTGTAGATAGGATGCATGCATCAATGATGGGACATATGGCTGTTGAAATATTTATGCAAGGATTACAAAATAAAGTAATAATATTCAAAAATTCGGATTATACGTATATGGATATAGAAGAAGCTTTAGCGTGCAAACGTAGGGAGTTTAACGAAAAAATGTATGATATAGTGAAAGTATTGGCAATATAGGAGGCGAACAAATGAAAAGAACAAAGATACTGGCAACATTAGGCCCGGCGAGCAACGATGTTGAAACGATAAAGGACTTAATAAGAGCAGGAATGGACGCTGCTCGTATAAATTTTTCACATGGTACTTACGAATCACACGCGGAAATCATTAACAAGCTTAAACAAGCCCGCGAGGAATTAAAAGCGCCGATCCCGTTAATTTTAGATACGAAGGGTCCTGAAATACGTATTAAAACATTTAAAGAAGATAAAATATTTTTAGAACAAGGTTCAAAATTTACACTTACAACAAGAGATATAGTTGGGGATAATACAATCGTAGCCGTAACATATGAGAACCTGCCGAAAGATTTGGAAATAGGCAGCAGGGTTTTAATTGACGACGGCCTTATTGAGCTAAAGGTTATAAACCTAACAGATGAGGATATAGAATGTAATGTTATAAACAGCGGGTTCTTAAGCTCAAGAAAAGGTGTTAATGTTCCTGATGTATACGTCAATCTGCCTTCGCTTACAGATAAAGATATAGACGATATAAAATTCGGCATTAAAATGGGTTTTGATTATATAGCAGCTTCGTTTATACGCTGTGCAAACGATGTTATTAAAATTAAGGAAATACTTGAAGAAAATAATGCGGAGCATATAAATGTAATAGCTAAGATTGAAAGCAGAGATGGCGTGAACAATATCGAATCAATTCTCGAAATGGCCGATGGTATAATGGTTGCAAGAGGTGATCTTGGTGTTGAGATACCACCGGAAGAAGTTCCTGTTGTACAAAAAATGCTTATTAATAAATCAAATATTTTTGGAAAACCTGTAATAACAGCGACGCAAATGCTGGAATCAATGGTTTCGAACCCTAGACCGACACGTGCTGAGGCTAACGATGTCGCAAATGCGATTTTAGATGGCTCGGATTCGATAATGCTATCAGGAGAAACCGCTTCAGGCAAGTATCCGGTAGAAAGTGTAAAAATGATGGCAAGGATCGCAATAAAAGCCGAAGAATCCATTGATTATTATGATAAATTATACTCACATAATGCGAAAATGACGACTAAAATAACAAACGCTATTAGTTATGCAGCTTGTACAACAGCCGCTGATTTAAAAGCAGCCTGTATAGTTACTGTTACAAATTCAGGATTTACTGCCAGAAAGGTTTCGAAATTTAGGCCGCCTTGCCCGATTGTTGCAGTTACATTTGAAGAAGATATATGGAGGCAGCTTAATTTATTATGGGGTTGTGTTCCGACAATGACTGATGCCGACAAAAATTTGTTTTCGGTTGCGGTTATAAAATCACAAGAAACAGGTGTTGCCAAAACCGGCGATCCTATCGTTATAGCTGCAGGGGTTCCGGTGGGAATGGCCGGCACAACAAATACCCTAAGAGTGCAAATTGTCGGCGATGTGCTTGTAAAGGGAAGGGCTGTCGGCGATAGAATCTTAACAGGACGCACAAACATTATGAGGGTAGCCGAAGCGATTGACAAAGAATTTAAAAAGGGCGACATACTGGTAGTGACAAAAACGAATAATGAAATGATGCCGTATATAAAACGCGCTTCTGCGATAATTGTAGGTTCGGGACAAAAAACAGATCATTCTCATACCGAAACAGTAGCCAAAGCATTGGATATACCTGTTATTATTTGCGAGGAAAAAGTGGTTGAGTTATTACAAGATAATATGATTGTTAGGGTTGATTGTTCAAGAGGCTTCGTATTTAACGAATCAAGCGATAAGTACGAAGATAATATATAAAATTAAATGGAGGTGCGGAAATATGGAAAAGTGGGTATGCGAGGTATGTGGTTATCAGTATGATCCTGATATAGGTGATGAAGACGGTGAAATTACGCCGGGGACGGATTTTGCGGATATACCGGAGGATTGGCTGTGCCCTGTATGCGGCGCTGAAAAAAATGAATTTGCTGCTGAAGTAGAAGAAGAATAATCTATACACAAGGAGGGGGCTGGTCAACCGTTATTGAGGACGGCCAACCTCCTTTTTGTATGTCGGAAGCGATATTACAGCCATAAAATTTTACTTTAAAAAATTATTTTTATTTTCTTTACAAAAAGTTTAAAAAATGTATAATAAATTTAACCGATTTATTTCAAATGACACTTAATCAAATGGAAAAAATCGGTTAGTTTATGTATAATGGCAGTCCATCCGCGTGGATAGCCATATTATTATATTGGAGGTGAAAATTTTTACAACGGTATCACTGTTAAGGGGCATCTTTGGAGGACATAAAAACACAATTATGAAATAGACATATGCTTCGCAAAATTAATGTTTAGCGAAGTGTTATAGTAAGTAATAAATAAAGATTATGCATTTGATTTGTTAAAAATGTGAATTTGGCCTATATTGTATTTAGGTGTTCGCAAAATAACAAACAATGAAAATCTTTTTTTTTGCTTATTATTATAAAAAATGAACAAACATGTTTCGTCAAACATTAAATTAGCGAAATATGTCTGTTCATTTTTTTGTGGAAAAATTAATGAGGAGGAATTAATTTAATGGCATCAAGCAAAATAAAAAAGATAGTGAGTTTTGTTTTGACGCTTGTTATGGTGTTTTCAATCATGCCGCAAAAAGTTTTGGCATACGATTATACCGGGCACTGGGCGGAAACGTATATTAAGGATTTACTTGCCAAGCAAATAATCAACGCAAATGTATTGGGTAATGTCAATACAGATGAAGCGATTACCAGGGGCGAGATGTTTAAGGTAATAAATAATGTTTTATTACTGAGCGAAACCGTAGATATAAATTTTTCAGATATAGCAAAAACAGATCCTATGTATGTCGAAGTGCAAAAAGCCGTAGCAGCGGGATATGTAGCGGGATATCCCGATAATACGATAAGGGTAAACCAACTTATAACCAGAGCAGAAGCATCAAGATTAATGGGACTGGCGATGGATCTGTACGAATATGCGCCTGAAGCGTATAAATTTAATGATGCGGAAAACATCCCCGAATGGGCGGTGGGATATGTCGGCGAACTGGTATACATGGGTATAGTAACGGGTTATCCTGATAATACCTTTGCCCCAGATAACAACATAAAAAA
>JALQSN010000925.1:0-16890 GCA_023690525.1 Holotrichia oblita
AGCAATGGTGTAGCCACTACCTGCTGATACTTGTATGATTTGTTTGCCGTTTAGTGGGTTGCCTGATTGGGCTGTTATGTTTATTGGAGTGCTGCTGTTTGCAGTTGACATGTTACCAAGACAACCGTAGAGATTATCTCCAAACGCCCACAAACTACCTTGGGCATCTATTGCCATGGTATGATTGCCACCTGCTGATACTTGTACAACTTGCTTGCCATTTAGAGGGTTGCCTGGTTGGGCTGTTATGTTTATTGGAGTGCTGCTGTTTGCAGTTGACATATTACCAAGTTCACATCTGCTACCATTTCCCCAGGTCCATAGGTTGCCTTGAGCGTCTATATATGCAGTATGTGGACCACCTGCCGATACTTGCTTCTGGCCAAGCGACACCTTATCAAATTCGCTTAGTGCCTCTGCCAGTGTGTCGCTTTTTAAATTAAGTCCAAAGCCAAGCCCCAGCCCTAGGGTTGCAACTATGATTATGGCAAAAACGAGAGTGAGTAATAGCCAATTGAGCTCCCCCTTTGCTGTCTTAGTTTTTGACATAAAATACCTCTTTTGTATATTTAGTATGACGCATTTTACTAATATTTGTCAATATTTTTGCTTAAAGCCTGTCCGCAATGAAATAAGCTATCTTCTCCACGCTTCCGGCACCCATAATTAGTATTATTTTCTTCTTATATTTGCCCAGCTTTTCTTTAAGTTGTTCTTGTGTTTCAATAAATTCTGCTCTTTTCACGCTATTTGATAATATCTGACTTGTAATGCCAGCTCTGGCCTTTTCTCGTGCACTATAAATGGGCAATAAATATGTGTATTCAGCTTCGTCAAAACAAGTAACAAAATCCTCCCACAATGCTTGGGTTCGGCTAAAAGTATGCGGCTCAAAAACTGCAATTATCTTTTTGCCAAAATGCTTTTTAGTAGCCTTTATTGTCGCAATAATTTCTTTTGGATGGTGTGCATAGTCATGAATAACTATGTTGCTGCCTAGCTTGCCCAAAAATTCCATGCGTCTTTTTACACCGCCAAATTCACGCAGATAGTTCACCGCATCAGGCGGAAAAATGCCCAAAGCAAATGCAGCCGCAATACTTGCAAGAACATTGTCCACATTATGCAGACCAAAAAGTTTGATACGTACTCTTTTGACAGGTTTGTCTAAAAAACAAAACAAAAAGCTCAGTCCTTTTTTTGTTTGCTTTATCTTTTTGGCGCTAAAATCTCCTCCAATTCCATACGAAATCGCCTGCAGTTCTCTTCTTGCTTGCTGTGCTTTTTTTACAACCCGGCTCACTCGTTCGTCTTCGCAATTGTATACGATAACATTTTTTGTTTGATTAGCAAATACCAAAAACGCTTCTTCAATTTCGTCTATGTCTTTATAACAATCTAAGTGGTCTGCATCAATATTGAGCATCACACTGACATGCGGTGTCATATCCAAAAAGCTACGCTTAAATTCGCACGCTTCACTTACAAATAAATCTCTTTCTTGCGATATTTCAAAGGGTTTGTCCATCAAATCTCCGCCAATATGCATCTGCGGGCATAAGTCTTTTAACGCATATGCAAGCAGTCCTGTCACAGTTGTCTTGCCGTGGCTGCCGCAGACAGCAACGCTATGCTTGTACATATTGGCAATGGCAGCAAGAAGCACACTTCGCTTGATAAGAACCATTTTGTTTTTTTTAGCTGCTTTTAGTTCTGCATTGTCATCACTTATTGCACCGTTGTATACTACTGCCTGTGCGTTTTTGATATTTTTCGCACTATGCCCTACATATATCTTTATCCCATTTTGTTCAAGTAGTTCCTTGTTCTCTCCGGCATTTCTGTCGCTGCCACTGATTTCGCAGCCAAAATCATTAAGAATAAGTGCCAGCTTGCTTTGACTTACACCAAGTATTCCGATAAAGAAAAAATGTGCTTTTGCATTTATCAAAGAATGAATCAAACCCAATGAAGCTTGCTCCGATTGAGCATCAAACGAAGAAGGCGGTAAAGAGGATTGCTGGTTTTCTATAGTTTTATTAACATGTTCTAAATTTTCCATATGTAATTGTATTAGCTGAGTGACAAAAATATTTGACAAATATGGAAAAATATTATAAAATGCGGTCAGGCTATAGATTGTAGCTAAAAAAAGGAGAAAAACTAACTTGTTAAACATTACAGACATAAGGGTAAAACTAAGTAAAAAAGAGGACAGTGTACTAAAAGCAATTGCTAGCATTACAATCGACAACTGCTTTGTGATCCACGACATCAAAGTTCTTAAAGGCGACACCGAGTTATATACCGGCATGCCAAGCAAAAAAGTATTTAATGCAGAACTAAACAAAGAAGAATATCGTGATATTTGTCATCCGCTAAATACCGAAACACGCGAACAAATCAAAAAAGCTGTTTTGGACGCATACGCAAAAGAAAATAAATAATAGTTAATATGCTCTACAAAAAGTATGGCGACTGGTACGCCATGCTTTTTTTTGTTTTTTTGTGCAACAAAACAAACAAGCATAGATTGCCGCTATTTCTTGATTTTTTCCCAGCTAAATTCTTCTCTGCCAAAGTGTCCGTAGCAGGCGGTACTTTCATAAATTGGTTTGAGCAAATCAAGTTCTTTGATTATGTTTGTCGGTCTAAAGTCAAAATTTTTGTCAACATATTGCTGTATTTGCAACATCGGCACTTTGTTTGTATCAAAACAATCTATATTTATTGATACCGGTTTGGCTATCCCAATCGCATAACTTATGCCCACTTCGCACTTATCTGCCATACTATTAGCCACAACATTTTTGGCCACATAACGTGCATAATATGCTCCGCTCCTGTCTACTTTTGTGGCATTTTTAGACGAAAAACACCCTCCGCCAACACGTCCGACGCCGCCGTACGTATCTACAACAATCTTCCGCCCAACGCAGCCACTATCGCTGAAACTGCCCCAGATACTAAACGCACCTGAAGGATTGATGACAAAACTTGTTTTTGGAAAAACTAATTTCTCGTATTTTTTTAGCACCTTGTTTATAACGTTTAGTTTTATTTGCTTTTCAATATACTCGTGTGTCAGTCCGTGTCTATGAGAAGCAGACACCAAAATAGTGCGTATTGCAACAGGTACGTTATCGTCGTATTCCACACTGACCTGACTTTTTGCATCACTAAAAAAGTCTTTGCTTGTTTGCCTGAATTTTTCGTATTCACGCATTAGCATATGTGCAATAACAATTGGCATTGGCATAAACTCCGGAGTTTCATTTGTCGCGTAGCCATACATCATGCCCTGGTCGTTTGCTGTAAGTTCACTGCCGCCAGTTACCGCTTTGTTGATTTCTGTTGACTGCTTGCCAACCTGCACAACAAACCTAAAATTGTTTGTATAGCCAATTTTTTTGAGGCGGTCCTCTGCAATCGCAATAAAGTCTATATTTGCCGTGCTTGTCATCTCACCATATATCATAAACAAATCTTGTGCAATAGCACACTCAACTGCCATCATTGAATTTTTGTCCTGTCTTAGTGCTTCATCTAAAAAAGCATCTGCTATAGTATCGCAGGTCTTGTCAGGATGACCTATGTTTACACTTTCGCTAGTGATTATTTTCTTCATTAATATTTTTCCTTTTGTAACCATACAAAAACCCGTCAATCGACGGGTTCTAACAATTTCTTTTGCTAATTCCCATCGTACAGATTTTAGCACCTACCCTACAAGACCGTTTGCGTTTGTAAATAAGAAACGGCAAAGGCGATTCGGGGGTTGCTGTGCGGTCAGCGGGTCTGTCCCTCGCGCACTCTTTATGGTATTTTGATTATACATCGTGCAGTTATACTGTCAAGCAAAAACTTGCTTAATTCTTTTTTGTATCTGCAAGAAGTTGGCCGACAATTTCGTTGAATATTGCATCAGTGACAAGTGATTTTTTTATTTCAAAAATCTCTTGCTCCGATATCTCAACTCCTTTGTAGCCAAAGCCTTTATACAAGACATACTCTACAATTTTTGTAAGTTCTACAGCTTTCATTTTTTCTTCTCCTTTTTTTTGTGCGCTATTCGGCAGATTCCATATCCATCTCATCACTTCCCGCAGCAACTGCTACGGATGCAATCTCACCTGCATCTTTTAGTCTCATCAGTCTTACGCCTTTTGTGTTTCGCCCTATCTTGCTTATTTCGCTTGCACGTACGCGAATAATTATGCCCGTATCTGATATAATCATAATATCTTGTCTTGGAGTGACTTGTTTTAAGCAAACCAGTTTGCCTGTCTGTTCATTAAATACGCCTGACTTTGTGCCTTTTCCGCCTCGTTTTTGCAGACGATAATCGTCTACATTGCTTCGTTTGCCATAACCTTTTTCGCTTATTGTCAGTATATCTGTACCTTCTTCCAAAACCACCATGTCAACAACATAATCTTTTTTGCCGTTTAGTGTCATGCTCTTTACACCCTGGCTTGTTCGTCCCATTGCACGGACATCTTTTTCGCTGAATCTTACATTGTTGCCACTGTGCGATGCAACAATGACTTCGCTCTTACCATTTGTAATAGAGGCTGACAAAAGCTGGTCTTTTTCAAGTAGTTTTATCGCTATTTTGCCGTTAGCCCGTATGCTTTCAAATTCTTTTAGTGCTGTCTTTTTGATAAGTCCTTTTGTTGTTGCAATGATAATATTGCCTTTGCTCTTATCTTCTGGTAGTTTGATTGCACTTTCGATTTTTTCGTCACTTGCTAGCGGCAATAAATTTATGATTGCTCTGCCCCGTGCAGTTTTTTCAAATTGAGGAATTTCGTAACCATAAAGCGTATAAACTTTACCCGCGCTAGTGAAAAGTGCGACTTCGTCATGTGTGCTGCAAACAATCATTTGTTCGACAAAATCTTCTTCTCTTGGTTTGTGCGCTGTGACCCCTTTGCCGCCTCTGCGTTGACTTTCGTACTCTTTTGCCGGCACACGTTTGATGTACCCAAGATGAGTAAGAGAAATCACTACATCTTGTTTTTCTGTTAGTGCGCCTAGGTCAAGGTCACTTTCGTCTATTACTATTTCACTTCGTCTGTCATCGCCAAAGTTAGTTTTTATTTCTTCCAGTTCTTTTATTATTATTTCGTTCATTTTAAGCTTGCTTGAGAGTATCATTTTTAGTTCGGCTACAAGAATTGTCAATTCATTAAGTTCTTGTTTGAGTTTGTTGACCTCAAGACTTGTAAGTCTTGCAAGTCTCATTTCCAAAATAGCGTTTGCTTGTCGTTCGCTTAGCATAAACTTATCCATAAGTGCAATTTTTGCTTGACCCGGGTCTACCGAATTTTTGATGATTTTTATCACGGCATCGATATTTTTTTGTGCAATGACAAGACCTTCTACAATGTGTTTGCGTTCTTCTGCTCTTGCAAGGTCAAACTTTGTGCGGCGTTTGACAACTTCTTTTTGGTGATTTGCATAGTGCACAAGCATTTCTTTCAGGTTAAGCACCTTTGGCTCATTGTTAACAAGTGCCAAAAATGTTATGCCACCGCTTTGTTGCAACGCTGTGTGTTTGTACAAATTGTTTAGCACAACGTGAGCATTGAAGCTTGCTTTGACATCAAAGACAATACGCATACCTGTACGGTCGCTTTCTTCTCTTATGTCTGTAATACCTTCTATTTTTTTGTCTTTAACAAGTTCTGCAACTTGCTCAATCAATCTTGCCTTGTTGACTTGATATGGCAGTTCTGTCACGACAATCTGACTCTTGCCTAGTTTTGACTCTACAATTTCTGCTCTTGCTCTAACAGCTATCCCACCCCGTCCTGTCAAATATGCCTGTCTAATATTATTTCTGCCAAGTATTATCGCTCCTGTAGGATAATCCGGAGCAGGAATAAGTTTTATAAGATCTTCTATGGTAATGTTTTCGTCTTTTATCACCGCCACGACACCGTCTATAACCTCTCTTAGATTGTGGGGCGGAATGTTTGTCGCCATACCCACTGCGATACCGTCACTGCCGTTTACAAGCAAATTTGGAAACCTAGATGGCAATACGCTTGGCTGACGCTCTGTACCGTCAAAGTTTGGCACAAAATCAATTGTCTCTTTGTCAATATCTCTTAATAGTTCTGAGCTAATTTTGCTTAAGCGTGCCTCAGTGTATCTTTGTGCGGCCGCAGGGTCGCCATCTACACTGCCAAAGTTGCCCTGTCCGTCAATCAAAGGATATCTTATTGAAAAATCCTGTGCCAGTCTTACAAGTGCATCATAAACAGCGGTATCACCATGCGGGTGAAACTTGCCCAAAACTTCTCCAACGATTCTTGCGCACTTTCTATGTGGCTTGTCGTAAAAAAAGTTGAGTTCGCTCATCGCATAAATAATTCTTCTATGCACTGGTTTTAGACCGTCTCTGACATCAGGAATGGCCCTGCTCACGTTGACAGCCATCGCATACGAAATAAAGCTTTTTTTAATCTCATCTGCTGCAGCGATTTTGATAACTTTTGTGTTGTCAACTATTTCGTCCAAATTTGTTTCTTTCTTTTTCATATTCACTAATCCTTTTGGTTTTTGTTTTATGCACGCATTAAATGTCCAAGTCCTTTACCAGTGTCGCATTTTGTTCTATAAATTCACGCCTAAGTGCTGGGTCCTCACCCATAAGTGTTATAAACATCTCTTCTGCTGTCATTGCATCTTCGACTGTCACTTGCAAAAGCGTTCTGTTCGCCGGGTTCATTGTAGTCGACCAAAGCTGTTCTGCGTTCATTTCGCCAAGACCTTTGTATCGTTGTATATCAACTCCCTTGCGGCCGATTTCGCTTAGCAGCTTTTTTTTTTCGTCTTCGCTGTACACGTAGTACTCAGTTTTGTTTTTTTGCAATTTGTAAAGCGGTGGCTGAGCAATAAAAACCATACCTGCATCAACAACCGGCTTCATGAAGCGATAAAAGAATGTGAGCAGCAAAATACGAATGTGGCTGCCGTCAACGTCAGCATCTGTCATGCAAATAATTTTGCCATAACGCATATTGGCAAGGTCACAATCACCTTTGATACCACAACCAAAAGCGGTAATCATAGCTTTGATTTCGTTGTTTTCCAGCACTCTGTCATAACGGGCTTTTTCTACGTTTAGTATCTTTCCTCTAAGCGGCAAAATAGCTTGAAAACGTCTGTCTCGGCCGCCCTTTGCCGTCCCGCCTGCACTGTCACCCTCAACAATATAAATTTCGCACTTGGTTGGGTCTTTTTCTGTACAGTCTGCAAGTTTGCCTGGCAAAGTAGTTGTTTCAAGCACTGACTTACGCCTTGTTGCATCTCTTGCGTTTCTTGCTGCTTCTTGTGCACGCTGTGCTGTAATACATTTTGTCACAAGCTCTTTTGCTTCTTTTGGGTGCTCTTCCAGGTATGCGCCAAATTGGTCTGACACAACCTTTTCAACAAGTGTACGAATTTCGCTATTGCCTAGTTTGGTTTTTGTCTGACCTTCAAACTGAGGATTTTCCAACTTGACGGACAAGATAGCAACGATGCCTTCTCTTACATTTTCGCCGCTTAGCTTTTCGCTTTCTTTTAGCACTTTTAGCTTTAGCCCAACGTCATTTATTACTTTTGTCAAGGCGTTTTTAAAGCCGGTCAAATGTGTCCCGCCTTCCTCGGTATTAATATTGTTGGCATAAGCGTGGATAACTTCGCTGTAGCCGTCGTTGTATTGGAATGCAACTTCGACAGCGCCTGCTTTGTATTCTTTGTCGATATAAAAAGTCTCTGGAAAAACAAGGTCAGTCTTGCTGCGATTTAGATAATTTACAAATTCAACGATGCCGCCCTTGTACAAAAATGTTTCTTGCTTAACCCCATTTGAATCTCTAAAATCATAAAACTCAACAGAAAGACCCTTGTTTAAAAAAGCTACTTCTCTGAACCGGCTTCTAAGCGTGTCATAATTGAACACTAGTGTTTCAAAAATTGTTGCATCTGGCTTAAATGTGATTTTTGTACCTGTTTCTAAGGATTTGTCAACGTCTCTAAGCGGTGCTACCGGTTTGCCTCTTTGATATCTCTGTTTGTAGTGTCTGCCATTTTGAAATACTTCTACCTCAAGCCATTCGCTAAGAGCGTTCACTACGCTAAGACCAACACCATGCAACCCGCCGCTCACTTTGTACCCTCCGCCTTCGCCAAATTTTCCGCCGGCGTGCAGTTTGGTCAAAACAATTTCTACTGCGCTCTTTTTTTTTTTTTGTGAATGCCTGTCGGGATACCGCGTCCGTTGTCCTGCACTGTACAGCTGCCATCTGCGTTGAGGCTAATGGTCACTTTTGTGCAAAACCCGGCAAGCGCCTCGTCTACACTATTGTCTACAATTTCAACAACGAGATGATGCAGCCCTTTTTCGCAGGTTGAACCTATGTACATACCCGGGCGTTTGCGAACCGGCTCCAAACCTTCCAAAACCTGAATATCGTCCTGGTCGTATTTTTTCTTTTTATCAGCCATTTATAGTCTCCTTAATCACCTTTAAAAAGCTACTATTTTGCCACACAATACTGTTGCAAATTCGCCTAAAAATTTGCACAAAATATTTATGGAAAAAAGTTGCATTTCTCTACTTTTTTATTCTACCATAAAGGCAAAAAATCAGCAAATTTTTTAGCTGTTTTTATCAAAAAAATTGCCAAAAAAGAGCATTTTTTGACTAAAAAATCACAAAAAACGCCATAGAATTGCCTCCATAGCGTTTTTGCTGTTTATCATATTAGGTCATCCAATGTTCACATGTTTATTAAAAAAGTGCTTAACCATTGTTTTTACAGCTTTGGTTATATTCTTACTTGCCGATTTTTGCAATTAGGTCACAAGTTTTAGCACTGTAACCCCATTCGTTGTCGTACCAAGCAATTAACTTAACAAACTTGTCGTTTAGCATGATACCTGCTTTGGCATCAACAATGCTTGTGTGTGCATCACCGATAAAGTCACTGCTTACAAGCGGGTCATGACAAACTTTCATTATTCCTTTCATGCTGCCTGCTGCTGCTTTTTCACATGCTGCAATGATTTCTTCATATGTTGCGGCTTTGTTTAGTTTGCATGTCAAGTCTACAACGCTCACATCAATAGTAGGCACTCTAAAAGCCATACCTGTCAGTTTGCCTTTAAGTGCTGGGATAACAGCACCGACAGCAACAGCGGCACCTGTAGAACTTGGTATTATATTTGTACTTGCTGCTCTGCCGCCACGCCAGTCTTTTTTGCTTGAACCGTCAACTGAAAGCTGGGTAGCAGTTGTGGAGTGCACTGTTGTCATCAGACCTTCTTCAATGCCAAACTCGTCGTTGATTACTTTTGCTAATGGTGCAAGACAGTTTGTCGTGCAGCTGGCATTGCTTACAACCGTTTGACCTGCATATGTGTCATCATTGACACCCATAACAAACATAGGCACACCATCTTTGCCTGGGGCTGTGATAACTACTTTTTTTGCTCCGCCTTGCAAGTGACGGCTAGCTCCGGTCATATCTACAAAAACGCCTGTTGCTTCTGCAACTACTGCTGCGCCTTCGCCTTTCCAGTCAATTTTTTCCGGTTCCTTTTCACTAAAGAATCTTATTTTTTTGCCATCGACAATTAAGTTTTCCTTGTCGTGAGACACTTCACCTTCATATGCTCCATGTACACTGTCAAACTTGAACATATACTCCGCATAATCGGGAGTAATAAACGGGTCGTTGATTGCCACAACCTGTATATCCTTCCTCTTTGCCGCATTTCTTAAAACCAATCTGCCTATTCTTCCAAAGCCGTTTATGCCCACTTTTACCATTTCTATTTCTCCTTTCTATGTTTAGATTATTCCAACATAACTGGAAAATTATCCCACAAAAAAGACAAAAAGGCAAATATTTTTTAATACTCAATGCACATAGTTCTTGCCAAACGTTTGATATTTTTCAAAAAAGGCAGCAACGGCTGCCAATCATACATTGTGCATTGTGCGATCAAAATTCACTAAAAGTTCGTTAGACTTTGCACCTTATAAAGTTCCTGATTTTTTTTGATGAGAAATAAGACACCAACAAGTCTGATTATGCTGGCTCTGAGCAAAAATACCATAGACAGCAAAAACATACAAACTGCAAGTACAGCACTTATAGCTATCCATGCAGTAGGACTATTTGTGACAACCAGTGCCAAAATACAACCCATAAGCACGGCAAATGCAACCCAAAAGCCATAACTTGCCCAAAGACTTTTTATATACAGCCTTTTTTTTGGCACTTTCATGTTTGGGAGCTTTAGTTCTTTGCGTTTTTGTTCGTATTTTATTTTATTTTGTGCAAAAACTTCTTTGTCTTCTTGTGATGACGGACGTTTCTCAAAATCTATCGTCATTATGTTATATCCAAATATCACATTTGTTCTTCTTAAAAGCATGTTTTTTTGAGGCACGCTGTTTATTATATCCACAACTGCTCTGTCGTACAGTTCAATATCAGGTTTTTCGATAATTGGCATCTTAGAGATAAAAACACGCAAAACAGCCTTGAGCAATTTCGTTTTAAACCCTTGCCAAAATTTTGCAAACCCTTTGCGTCTTTTTTCAAAATAACCACGCACAATATGTGCACCTCTAAAATGTTCATCTAAAAGTCTTGGTATAATACCAAACGGCTGACCGTCTTTGACGCTGCACACTACAACTGCCTGACCGCTTGTGTGTGCCATACCTGCAGTGATAGCTATTTGCTTGCCATAGTTTCTATCCAATGTAACAATTTTGACATTTGGGTTTTTTGTAGCAAAACTATCTAAAATGTCTTTGCTAAAATCCGTGCTGCCGTCATTGACAAATACAAATTCGTAGCTTTTGCCGGCGTATGGAAGACATTTGTCAAAAAAATCTTGCAAATATATTTGTTCGTTATAAACCGGCACTACAATAGAAACATTTGTCTTTTTCATATAAATATATTACACTAACTGCGTTGAAAAAATCAAACAAAAAGGAAGTGTAATTATTATGGCATTAGTCAACCCAAAAGAAATGTATGCTAACTATTCAAAAAACAAAAAAGCAATATGTGCTTTTAATGTAGTCAATATCGAAGTCATGCGTGCGGTCGTTTCTGCAGCTAGCGAAAGAAAAACTCCGGTAATGCTGCAATGCAGCTCGGGTGCAATAAACTATTACGGATTAGAAGCATTGGTGAGCGCGGCAAAACTTGTTGCAAAAGAATTTCCTGCCGTTGATTTTGCTTTACATCTTGATCACGGCGATAGTTTTGATTTGTGCAAGCAATGTATTGATGCAGGCTTTACTAGCGTTATGATAGATGCAAGCCACCACCCATACGAAGAAAATGTCAAAGAGACAAAAAAAGTTGCTGACTATGCACGCAAACATGGAGTGTTTGTAGAGGCTGAACTTGGTCGTATAAGCGGTATCGAAGATGCAGTAAATGTTGCACCTTTTGATGCGTTTTTCACCAAACCAGATGAAGCAAAAGACTTTATCAAAAAAACAGGTATTGATACTCTTGCAATAAGCATAGGTACAAGCCATGGTGCATACAAACTCCCTACTCCGCAAGGTCTAAGAATCGACATCGTAAAAGCAATAAAAGAACAAAACCCTAAGACTTTTTTGGTTCTGCATGGAGCATCTACTGTTGACAAAAGTGTCGTTGACGCAATAAACGCAGTAGGCGGCGACAAAAAAGAGACGACAGGCACAAACAAAGAAGAGATAAAAAAAGCAATACAAGCAGGCGTAACAAAAATAAATATTGATACAGACCTTAGACTTGCTTTTACGTTGGGTGTTAGAACTCTGCTTAAAGAAAAGCCTGGCGAATTTGACATAAGAAAAATAATAGGAGCAGGTGCAAAAGCAATCACAAAAGCAGCCGGCGAGAAACTGGACTTTTTAAGCGTATAGCTTTGAAACAAACAAACAAAAACGGCTTTTAAGCCGTTTTTTTATTGATTGACAAAATCGTCATACACTTATTGTTTGGCGACTTTGATAAGATTGTCTACAGTAAATCCAAATGTTTCAAACAGCACTTGTCCGCTTGCACTAAAACCATATTCGTTTACTGCTACAGCTTTGCCTTCTAACCCTCTATACTTGGCAAGGCTAAGTTCCTGCGCTGCTTCTACAGTCACCCTGTTGGTGATTTTTGGGTCAAGTATTTTGTCTTGGTCATTTTTGCTAAGTTGGTCAAAAATACGTGCACAAACCATATTGACAACAGCAAAATTTTCTAGTTTTTTTGCTGCTTCTATCGCAAGCGATACTTCGCTCCCTGTTGCAATGAACAAGCCTTTTGCTTTGCCTTCCGGCTTGTATGCAATGTATGCCCCTCTGTTTACATTTTGTCTGACCGCCAGATTAAGCACCGGCAAACTTTGTCTGGTGAGCAAAATTGCACTTGGTGTCTTAGTTTGATTGAAAGCAATTTCGTAGCAGAGTGCTGTTTCTTTTGAGTCACTTGGTCTAAAGGTCAGAAAGTTTGGTATTGCTCTTAGCCATGCAATCTGAGCAACTGCCTGATGAGTAGCACCATCTTCGCCTGCGCCTATCGAATCGGTAGTATAAATAAAGACGACAGGCAGTTTCATAAGTGCTGCCATCTGCAGTGACGGCATCATGTAATCAACAAAACAAAAGAATGTCGAGCAAAAAACTTTAAGTCCACCAAATAGTGCCAGTCCGTTACAAATAGAGCCCATCGCATTTTCTCTTATTCCAAATGCAATGTTTTGTGCGTTGTAATTGCCTGCCCTGATATAACCGCTACTTTTTATCACTTGTTGTGTGCTAGCCGCTACGTCGGCATTTCCGCCGATTAGCGATGTGCCAAGCTGTGCAGCAATGTTGTTTAGTGCCAAACCGCCCGATGCCCTCGAAGCCATAGGTTTTTCAATTGCTCCGCCAAGTGTTTCGTCAACTTTTACTGTTTTTGGATTCTTGATTACATCTATAAGTTCTTTATAAAGAACGTTGTATTTGCTTTCGTATTCTTGCAGCATTTTTTTTGTTTTTTCTATTTGTTTTGTTTTTTGTATTTTGATTTCTTCTCAAAGCTTTTTTGTCTCATCATCTACAAAAAACATTTTGTCTTCTACCCGCAAATTTGCTTTGATGTTTGAAATATCGGTTGCGTCAAAAACTGCGGCATGAGCTGCTGATTTATCCTCAAATTTGCTCGCATAGCCAATTTTTGTTTTAATGCTAATGATGCTGGGCTTGTCAGATTTTTTGCAGTGCTCTATTGCGTTGTTTATTTCATCTACATCGTTGCCGTCATTAACATTAATACAATAAAAACCTTTTGGGATATACACTTGTGCCGGCTTCACATTTCGTACCATTTCTGCTTGACCGTCAATTGTTGCATTGTTATCGTCAAACAAAATAATCAAGTTGTTCAAATTTAAGTTTGCTGCGATGTCGAGTGCTTCCATCGCTACCCCTTCCATAAAGCAGCCGTCGCCTGCAAGAACATAAACCTTACTGTTTCCAAAGAGCTTATACCCTTGTTCGTCATATTCTTCCGCATATTTTTTCTGTGCAATTGCCATACCTACTGCCATTGCTATGCCCTGTCCAAGCGGACCTGTAGACGCATCTACAAAAGGAGTTTTGTGTATGCACGGGTGACCGCTTGTTCTGCTGTCTTTTTTCCTGAATTTCTTTAGGTCATCTATTTCCAGTCCGTTTGTAAAAAGATGCAAAACTGCATAAAGCAATGCAGAGCCATGCCCTGCACTCATAACAAATCTGTCTCTAAACATAAATTTTGCATCGTTTGGGTCGTAATTTAAGTGGTTGGCATAAAGTGTAGTAAGCGCCGTTGCAGCACCTAGCACCATGCCCGGGTGACCGCTCTTTGCTTCAAAAATACTGTCTACTCCCAGTGCCCGTACGACATTACTAATTTTGTTTATGTTGTTCACATATGCTCCTTGATTAAGCACCAAAGTATTTTTTTATTACTTTGACTGCTTTGTTTACTTCACTTTCTATTTTATCAGTTGAAGTTTTTATTGTCAAATGAGATATGGAGCTTAGCATTTTTTGTCTGGTTTCAAACGCTTCATTTTCTATATTTTTTTTTGTGCGTTTATTTTTTTCTGTTTGCAAAAAGATTACAAGACAATCTTGTTTTATTGCCTCTATGCTTTCACCGCCTACCAGCCAAAAATCGTTTAGTGTTATCACGCTGTTTTTTGCTTCAAAGATATTTTTCATGACTTCTCTTTGCACGACAGCCGCCACCTCAGTCCCTGCAACTGTAGCAAGTTGCTTTGAGCTCAGTCCGCTCATATCCAATACGCTATCCAAAAAAACGTAGTTCATAAAAAAACTTTTTGCCAACAACATGCCAAAGTCTTTTTTTAAATCCCTGTCCATGCACAACAAAAATATATTACTCTTTGTCACAAAACAATTTTACCCTAAAACAACCATGTAAACAATACCCCACTTTGTCGAATTTTGTCGACAACAAAAGAATACATCTATTTGCTTAGATATATCAAAATGTGATACACTAGCAGTGTAATGGGATTTTTCAATTTATTTAAGAAAAAGCAAGCCAATGAAAAAAGTGCAAAAGTAAGACAAATATTGTTCTCTTTGCCAAAATCTACTAAGTTTGGCATTTTTGGGCATAAAAATCCAGACCCTGATTGCATATATAGCGGTTTGGCATTTGCAAGAGTTTTGGAGTCGCTTGGTTTTTTTGATATAAAATTTTTTTTGGAGCCATGCAGCGAATTATTAGAAGGTGCAAAAACACTAACAAGCATAAACTGTGTAACTCATTCAAACATTGCAACTGTAGATGTAGCTATCATCGTTGACTTATCGCAAGCATCAAGAATGAATGAGTTTGAACCAATCGCGACAAAGGCAAAGACAATAATAGTTTTTGACCATCACCCAGATTCACTGATACATAACACTGCTATCTTTAGTGATGCAAATGCAACTGCAACCGGTCAAATACTGTATTCTTTTTTGAAGATGCAGAAATAAAAATTAATGAAGAGATTGCAACACTACTCTATGCTTCTATTGTCAGCGACAGTCAAAATTTTACAACGAGCAATACTACACAAGCATGTATTGATGTCTCGCAAAAGCTTCGTGCGTACAATATAAACATACAAAAAATAAATGATGCTCTCAAAGAAAAATTTGACAAAGCAGAAATGCAGCTTTTGGCAGAAGCAATATCTAATGCAAAGTATTATCCAAACGGTATTGCTATTTTTACTTTTGATGCACAAGGAAAAAACAAAAAAAGCGGTGTAGATTATCATTCCTTGCGAGCAAAAGCTATGCCAATTTTTGCAAAAAGCAAAGAAGCACAAATTATATTATGCCTTTCAGTTTTTGAAGAAGAATGCCGCGGCTCACTTAGAAGTTTTTGTCATCTTGATGTGGATGTTCTTGCTAAAAAATTAGGCGGGGGCGGACACAAAAAAGCAGCAGGATTTACATCTACCCTGCCGCCTAATTATATAGTTAGTATTATCAATGAGTTTTATAAGAAATAGCACTGTTAAGGCTTGAAATAGTTGTACATAGACGACTTGATATAATGTGCTCCCTGAGGTGCCTTGCATAGATTGCACACTTCGGGTGCTTCTTTTTCTTCTTTTTCGTAGCCGCAGGAACTACATTTCCATTTGGTTTTTTGAGGCATTTTATATAGTGTACCTTTTTTGAGCATTGTGCAAAATTCGTCCAGCAAACTGGCATGACACCCTTCTACTGTTGCCAGCTCATTAAAAAATATTGCAATTTCATCATACCCTTCTGATTTGGCTGTCTTGAAAAATTCTTTATAAACGACATCCTGCTGATGTTTTTCAGCATCGCTTGTAAACATCAAAATCTCAAGCAAACTACCTCCTTTGAATGGATAGCTGGCATTTATTACAACACCATCAATAGTGCCAATTTCCGCCTTTGCCGTTTTGCTGGAACTGCTATGTGTAATAAGCAAATCGAATGCCCTTTCTGCGTGAGCCATCTCCTCTTTTGCCAAAATTTTTAGATGCATTTGCAGGGCAAGCAATTTTTGCCGCTCTGCCATCTTTGCCATAAACTGGTATTTTGCCCCCTCTTGACACTCGCTCGCAAAAGTTGCAGCAAGATTTTTGAATGTGCGTGACGCTCCAAAATCAGTACTCATATTGTTTTCTCCTTGTGAGGAGTATTGACGGACTAATTTTCTTTTATACCAATTATTTGTTTTCTATCACCGCAATTTGACTAATTATTGCTTCTGCAAACTGCTCTATCTGTCTTGCACAATTGTCATAGTCCTCCTGAGTGCCGCCAAAAGGGTCAATAATATCAAAGCCAATGACATCAAAAGCACTTTGACTATAAGCGTCTATATGTTTTTTATGGTCGTTCGTCAGAGCAAAAATCTTGTACTCGTTTAGATTAAAATTTTTTATGTTTGTGCTTTTATGTGATGTTTTTTTATATTTTAGTTTTTTTAGAGAAGTTGCCGCTTTGTCACTCATTGACATGCCTTCGCTTGCAAAAACTCCGGCACAAAAAACTTTGACAAAACTAATTTTATGTTGTTTTATTTTTTGGCTCAAGATTACTTTTGCCATCGGACTTCGACAGGTGTTTCCTGTACACACAAACAAAATTTTCATCTGTTCACCTTTTTTGTTTAATTAAGATGAATATCAATAGGCACCCTGTCTAATACTATATTGCCGTTTCTTAGCTGCACCCATATTCGTATGTTGCCATTTGTATCTTTTGTAAAACTATCCCACATTGACCCTGCCCTTGCATATACTTCCCTAACACCGGTGACTGGGTCGACTACTGTTACAAAATAA
>JALQSN010000926.1:0-16889 GCA_023690525.1 Holotrichia oblita
GCGATATAACCCATAGGCGTTACATCTTCATATCCGCTTGTTGCAGGAATAGAAGCATATACATATCCGTATTTATCCATTTCTGCATTATCAATTCCTATTTCATGGAGTTCTTTTACCAACAAACTGCCAAGCTGAATTTGTCCCTTAGAACTTGGCTTTGTACCGCTTTTTGTGTCGGATCGTGTATCATATGTTACATAATTTAAAAACCTGTCTGCTGCCGTAAAATTGCTGTGTATTGACACTCTTTTGTACCCTTTCCTACATATTTGATTCGTAATAATACCAATTATCTGTTATTTTCTCCGTATAGTACCATTTATTTCCATCTAATGACTTCCACATCCAACCGCTGTCCTTTTCATCTAAATCCATTTCGCTCCCGGGTTGGCCAAAAGGCATACCGTCTTCCGAATAGTAAAGACCTGAATTTGATTCTGAAAATGAAAACCTTATACATTCCCGGCTCCCTGATGCTCTCAATATATGAATATAATTCATCTTTTTTATAGAAACAACCTCGTCCAGCGCTTTATTCACAATAGGTTCATATGTATATTTCCCATTGCCGCCCGAACTATCTTTTGAAACAGAATATAAACCGGTTATTTCTGATTCATTATAAATTTCTTTTCTGATAGGCTGTTTGGAAATAGTCGATATAAAATAAATGTCTCTATCGAATGTTTTAATTTCTTCCACAGCTTCATTGAGTATTTTTATATTTTCATTCATGATTCCCGAAGTTTCTTTCTTAGTCAATGATACTTTTTCACCGCATGAAGTCAATGAAACAGATAGAATAAGAAATGTTATAAATACCCCTATCAAATATAAGTTGCTTAAAAACCTGTCCAATTTCATACACTCCTTTTCAGATTAATTAAAACCTAAAAGTATTGTATGAAATTTCCCGGTAAATTATACCATATTTTCTGCGCCAAAGATAGCTAAGTACTGCTGAAATAATTTAAATTTCTCGCCGTCCCATTTTAAAATATTCTGAAAATACCCCAAAGAATCAGCATCATACCTTCCTGCAACTTTTTGGAATGCCATTAATTCATATACGCCGTCACGTTCTATATCAATGGGAAATAGTGAACTTAAAGGATTTACAAAACCCTCTATAGGTTTTTTAAGCAACCCGTTTTTATCATATATATCATTTAGATACTCCGGATCTCTGAATGATATATCAATCAGATATTTACTATTGTTTAATTCACTTATGGCTTTTACTCCATAATAATTCAGATATCTGATCTGATACTTAAATTCATTGTTGTAAGCTTCTGAATCAAAGAGGAGGTTTACCCGGTTGCCGGCAAAAGAAAATATGTAATTATATGTCCCCCCGCCGCTTCCGCCCGAAGACATCTGCATTAAAATGTCATTTACTCCGTCAGCGGTAAAATCACCCAAATATAAAGTCGGATCATAACCTTCGCTTATTGTTGGTTTTGCTGTCATAATCCTTCCTGTTCTGCCGTTCTGTACCGATAAAATAATATTTGTAATATACGGACTCTCATTTGTTTTATCACCGTTAAGAGAAATTTTGTCGGGAATACCGTCACCTGTTACATCACTGCGTTGTGTAGTAATATTGATTTTCATTTTTGCCTCCAACCTGAAAAGTATTCATTTCAGTATATGCATTCAGGCAAAATAATGTGAAATTTATTTCAGAAGAAAATATCCGCCGGCTAGGATGTTCGCCGACGGATATATAGCTGTAACTTTAACCAAATGCTGAACTTATGCCTGAACGCAGCCATTTGATTATTTTTATTGAACGGTATTTTTTCTATACTGTCTCATGACAATCAATACACCCAGTCCAAAGGCTGCCGCGCCGCAAATCCAAAACCATATGGTCATATTGCTGTTATCTCCGGTTATGGGCGGATTAATTATCTCAGATGCCGCCGTAATTGAGATACTGACGGTGGTTGTAGCTGCCATGTCACTGCCAGGTTTCGCCGCATCTGTTATCCCATATGGATTATATGTAACAATAAATTCCGCAGTTCCATCGGGCAGGGTTTTCAGATAGCTATTTTTAAAAACAATAGAGTTTGCACCGAGAGTGTAATTTTCGGCTGCCACTGTATTTCCGTTATATGTAATTTCTTTCACTGTATTACCGTTTTTATTGACAGCTATTAACAAATCAGAAGTTGAATCTTTTGAAAAACTACCGGTTACAGTTGTCTCGCTGTCAGTAAATACAACCAGACCGTCTGAACTGATGACTGTTATGTTATTTGCATTGTCGGTAATCCTGGCATATACAATACCTTTCCAGTTAGCTGTTATATCTGTAGATGTGCCGGTTGTCCATTCGATTGTTTCCCAATCAGTGGTATCAGGCAAATCTGTTTCTGATTTATAGTATTCTACTGTTTTTACGCCTGAACCGCTGTCGCTTGCCGTAATCGTTACATCCACATTGTTCCTGGCAAACAGTCCAAATGTGACTTTATTAACAAATTGTGACCAGCCATTACCTTTAATAGTGATCGTAACTGCAGGCGGAGTTCCATCAGCGGTGTGTACAGCTACTCCGGAGGATGCTGCGCCGGTTTTGTATTCCGCGTTTTCTTTTGCTCTGGCAAAGAAATAATATTCTGTGTAATCATTCAATCCGGTAAAACTACCGTTATCCTGCCAGCCGCTGACGGGAGCGGTGTTTGTAGTACTTACAGCGTATTCTACTTCTTGCCCGTTATCCGGTGCCGTTGCTGATACTGTAATGCTGTTTGCGCCGGGTGTCCCGCTTATAGTCGGCGGGTTTACCGTTGCCCCGGATGATTTCTCAGTCTTTTTAATAGTTACTGTGTCAACAACATTCAAATCAGACGCCACATAAGTGGTTATCGTAAATGTATCGTCCTTTATATCAAGCTCGGTAAATTGAGCTTCCTGAAAATCTGCGGTTTTATTTACCCAATACATATTGTCATTAACCTCAGGTGAATAATATCTCGAGTTGGAAGAACATGTAGCAGTTATATATAAAGTACCGTTCGGATTTACTACCGCGCCGTCATTGTCAATAAGCTGATTCATCTGTGCCTGCTGGTTCTTCATAAAGTGAGAACGCGCGCAACTGTGATCATGTCCGTTGAAAACAACGTCAATACCAAATTCATCAAAAACAGGAGTAAGATTGTTACGCAAATATATTATCTCATTGCGATAATAATCGAATCTTCCCGACGCATGGGGACCCGCGCCGTAAACATCAAGGTGTGTTACCACAATACGCCATTTGGCGTCAGGGTGAAAAGCGGTAGCTTCCTCCATTGTCTGTCTGTGCTCTGCGATATTTTGGCTCAGAGAGTTCAGCATTATATACAATGTGTCACCATAAGAGAAATAATAATTACTTGCCGCTTCTGTTTTTCCAAGTTCGGTTAAATTGGGGAAATTAAAATGATATTTGAATTTTGCTCTATCGTGATTGCCGTTAATGGGAGCATATGGCAAACGCTTGAACTGATCCATAGAAAATAATGCGTCATACTCAACATCACGGTCTTTGTCAACGCTGTCGCCTATTGATAATATAAACCTTGCGTCCGGAACTTGTTCTGCCGCAGCGTTGAGACAGTCATTAAATCCTTCCCTGTCTTTCGCTATAGTTGAGCCGTCTCCGCCTATCGTCGGGTCTCCCACTAAAACAACCTTATTTTCCACACCTCCTGTAGTGAATGTATATGAATCACTCCAAAGGTTATCTTTGGTATTTCCATAACAGTAGGTATATTCAGTTTCCCGTTCAAGGTCTGTTGCGGTTACTTTATTTATATACCAGTTCCCGTCAAGAACCGTCATCGTTCCTGTAAAGGTAAGTCCTTGATCAAATCCGTCGTTTGCATAATCAGATGATTTTACAATTTGCACAGCTGCACCGGACATTTCCTCTACATCACCCATGATGAACTGGACGCTGTAGACAATTCCGCCCCAGCCGTTTTCGGCCGTCTGATCACCTATGCGGAAATAAATGTAATCACAGTTTTTCTTCAGATACGGAGTCAGATCAAAAGTTGCTTTATGGCGGTTTTGCTCTCCCGTTTCTCCCGTATTTACAAGAGTAGTGTCAGCATAAAACGCATATACATCATTCCAGGTAGTGCCGTCTCCCGAAAGCTCAATAGTGTAATTCTGACATATGTCAATATATAAAACTGCTTTTTCTTTATCAGTGTTTAAAGGCATCTTATAGATACTTTTAGCATTTCCGTCATGAAATCGTCCGCCGCTGCCATTGATTTGCCCTTGCTTTTGGATTATGTATTTATCCTCATCAGCAGTATTGGGAACAAAATAGATATTATCAGGATCGGATTCGTAGGAGGTGTGCCATAAAAAGCCCATTTCAGTTTCATTTGCGCCCGGGGTCATAACGAATTTCTTTGCAGAGAATTCCTTGCTTAATACTAATCTGAGGTCAAAGTAAATGCTTGTAGCGCCCGGAGATGTATTTATTAAATCCACACTCACAATATTACGTCCAGCCTTTAGTAATGATACAGGGATTTGCACCGTGTCATTATAAGGAGTGTTATTAGTAGCGTTATTTGTTCTGTAAACTTCAGTACCGTTAATATATACAGCTATGTTACGTATCCTCGCTATCTCCATTTTTATATTTTCAAGAGGATTATTATTTTCATCTTTCAAATCACTTACTGAAGCTATGTTTAAAACTCTGCGTAAATACACGTTGTTTGTTGAAGTGTTTGAGTTAGCGGCATTTCCCTGGGCATTATCGCTGCTGGCTGTATTATTATGCGGAATTTGAGTTGCTATTGTTGTACCCGTGTTATTATTAACATCGAAGCCGAAAGACGATTTTCCTATCCTCCAGCCATTTGAATTATATGTGCTGGAAGGTGCTTCTACACCTACAGGAATAAAGTTTTCCGACAGCCATGATTCTTCACAATCGTTCTTTATCCACAGCCATTCATCGCCGTAATTAATAGTGGAGCCCGACGGAGTTAAAGTATCAGTGAAATTGCCGGGGATCGTGTATATCATGCCGTCGAAGAGTATGTCGCTGCTTGTTGCGGAATCCTGCAGCACCACTATGGTTATAAGATTATCCCCTTCAATAAACAAACTTTTATCAATGACAAGCTTTTCAAAAGTGGATTTATTGATTTGATCCAAAGGATCATTGATAGTATATCTTCTTTCATAACCGAAGGTACGTGTGCCTCCGCTCTGGCTTGTAGTATTGTTACCGGTATGATAAGCGTTAAAGCGGAGAACCTCAACACCATTGACAAAAACAACTGCGCTGTCGTCTATTATCGCATCCATTGCAAATCCGGCATAGTTACTTAGTCCTCTAATGTTTATTGTCTTTTGGAACACGAGATTCCGTATGCTTCCTGATGTTCCTATCGCTGTTCCGTTCTGCTGTATATAATCTCTGCATAACGGAGAGGAACTGCCCGCGTTGCCCGCCGGAAAGCTTACCTTTTCCCATCCGGAAGAATCAAGGGTGTCAACGGTATCTACAACCGTGTTTACTGTATAAGACCAATCCTTTCTAAAATTCGGGATTTCGTTTAACTCATTGAGGTTACCTGTACCCGGATCATCGTCCAGTTCAATCTCAAACTCCATATCAAAGTAGATGCTGGTGCTTGTTGCGTTAGTATGACGCATATCCACGCATATTATATTGCGCCCGTCTTTGAGTATATCCACCGGTATTTCAACCGTGTCCTTGTGATTTGCGTTATTAGTGGCATTGGTTGTCGCAAGAACTTCAACTCCATTAATATATACTGCTATATTGCGTATTCTGTCTATTTTCATAGTAAGCTTGCCATCAACTGCATTAAGTATCTTATCTTTACTGCTAATATCAATAGCACGGCGCAAATATACGTTATTAGTAGGATGATTTGGGTCTGCTGCTCCTATATTGTGCGGAATTTGTGTTGTTATGGTTTTACCGGTATTGTTTTCTGTATCATAACCAAAGGATGAATTATTTACCCTCCATCCGTATGATTTATAAGCAGTGGTATTAGCAGCGCCGACTGATATAAATTCATCCGACATCCATGAATCATTACCCGGGTCATTTTTTATCCAGAGCCATTCATCACCATAGCTGACAGATGTTCCACTTGGTGTTATATCTGTATAGTCATTGGATATTGAATACATCATTCCATCAAAAAGTATGTCACTGCTGGTTGCAGTATCCTGCAATACCACTACAGTTATAACATTTGCACCTTCATTAAACAGGCTTTTATTTATAAACATCTTTTCAAATGTGGATTTATTGACCTGTTCAAGAGGATCGTTGACAACATATCTTCGATCATAACCGAAAGTACGTGTGCCTCCGCTTTGACTTGTAGTATTATTACCGGTATGGTAAGCGTTAAAGCGAATGGCTTCAACATCATTGACAAAAACAACCGCGCCATCTTCAACTATCGCATCCATCGCGAATCCGGCATAATTATTTAGTCCCGTGATGTTTATTACCTTTTGGAACACAAGATTACGTGTGCTTCCGGATGTTCCTACTGCTGTTCCGTTCTGCTGTATGTAATCCCTGCATAACGGAGAAGAACTGCCTGCGTTACCCGCTGGAAGGCTTACTTTTCCCCAACCGGAAGAATCAAGGGCGTCAAGGGTATTTACTGTTGTGTTTACCGTATATGACCAATCCTTTTTAAATTCCGGGATTTCAGTCAACATTTCCGTTTCATTTGCATATGTTGCAAATAAACCAATAGATGCTATGGTACTGATGATAATTGAAAATACCAGGAGCAAACTGATAATTCTTTCTTTTTTGATTTTTGTATTTATCATACACAATATCTTTCCTTTGTATTATATATTTAGGTTTTTTAGGGATACCCATAAATCCCAAAAGCTTTACGATCGTTTTTCTTTTCATTTTGAAAATATTTTAGCTTTATATGAAACTTATCATAAAAATATTGTGTATACAATGATTTTAACAGACATTAATGTGTAATATATAGACATATATCTTTTTTAAAACACTAATTGTAATATTATTCCTGCATATTGACAAAAGGCAAGAATGAAGTTATTCTGAACAATATAAGGACATTATATTGAAATATATGGACATTTAAATCGAAAGGAGAAATTTATTTTGGCCAGAGACGGTTATTTTATAAAATTTTTAAAGGGTAAATTTATTACGTTATATTCCCAAACTATCGCGAAAATGAATTATATTTTACAAATAGGACATCTTCGCATACGTCTGATCAGTGTTGAGAAAGTTTTTCCGAATCCGCAATGGCACTGTAGAGAACACTCCCATGTTTACTATGAGTTCCATGTCATAGCCGGAGGCAGAGGCACAATAATAATTGAAGAGGAATCTTTTACAGTCCGTAAAGGTTGCTTTTTCATCACAGGCTCGGGTGTGCGGCACACACAAACTTCGAACCCGGAAGATCCAATATTTGAATATTGCATGAAGCTTGATTTGAAAGTAATAGACGATCCCATTACTCCTGACATATCCCAGAAACAAGAATCGCTTGATATCGTCCATACTCTTTCAAGTACATATAAATATTCTTTTTTGGATATATATGATATAAAGTCGGTGATAGACGGAATGTTTAAGGATATAGAAAATAAAAATCCCGGATATACAATTAGTTTTCAAAATAGAATAATAGAAACAATAAACAGCTTTTACCGATAGTGTGCAATAATAACGCACATATAAATAATTATAGTTTAAATAATCACAAAAGCCATGAAGAACACGTAAATCGAATTGTTGAGTTTATATCAAAAAATCATATGAAAGAAATTACCATTGACGATTTGGAACAATATGTATTTTTAAGCGGCAAGCAAATAAACCGCATTATGAAAAAAGAATTCAATCAAACCTTCCAGGAATATCTGCATAATCAGCGTTTAATAAAGGTAAAACAACTCGCAGAAGAAACAACATTGACAACGGAACAAATAGCTTCTCTGTGCGGTTTTTCAAATGTACGCAATTTATATCAGATCCTCAGGAAATATGATTGTCCGACGCCATCACAGATACGCGCCGGACTTAATTAACAGATTGAAGAATCAAATGTGAATACACATTGGAATATCTTTCTCCGGAAAACCGGAAGCCTTCAGGATTTCCTGCGATTTTACAATTCTTCTTTATTGCTTACCTGACGTCCAAGAGAAATTGTAAGGTTACCGTTTCTGCATCTGAGTTCGTCAATAAATTTCTTCTCTTTTTCCGGATCTTTCATACTTACCAGATATGAAAGCTGGTACATGCTGCCTAAATTTGTAGTTTTAACATTTTCCAAAGATAATTTTTTGGTATATTCCTGAAAAACATCAGTAAAAACATCAGTATAATCAAGATTTTCAGGTATTGTTATTTTAAGTTCTTTTTCACCATCCGAATTTTCACCAAATTTTGTTTTTGAAAGAACAATAAATAAAATACAAATTATAATTGTTGCAGTAAATGAAAATGTAATATAACCTATTCCGGTAGCCAGACCCATTGCCATAGCAAAGAATACCGCACATATTTCTCTTGAAGTTCCCGGAACGGAACGGAAACGTATAAGGCTGAATGCCCCCATAATTGCAACTCCTGTACCCAGATTTCCGTTTACCAGCATAATTACGATCTGAACCATGATAGGTAATAAAACCAATGATATTGCGAAGCTTTTTGTATGCTTTCCGCAGAACATGTAAGTGAATGAAATAATAACTCCGATTATAATTGCCGAAAGTACGCACCAAAGCGCGTCTGATATAGTCAATGACGAAACCGTGTCACTTATGATACTTGTAAACATATTATTTCTCCTCCGTTATTCATAATATCTCTTTTATATACCTCACCGTATTTGGAAAACGAAACTGGGTAAAATTCATATTTTGTCATTGCATTTGTAAGCCATAACGGAAACGCTGCTCCTGTTTTTATTTCAAGAATAAATTCATCATCTTTCAAAAGCTGTGTTCCATAATCTCCGTATTCCAGTTCAAGATCATCCCATCTGCTCTTTATATTATAATCAAAAGTAATTCTTAATTCAGGATCGTCCTTTGCGGAATAAGCCAATCTGTCATAGGCAAGATACAATTTGGGCAATGGATTATAAAAATTAAGGAAATAATCAATTTCATTTAAAATTTGTGATTCTTCTTTTGGTTTTTGCCCGAATTCCAAATATTTACCGGCTTCCTGTAGAGTAAGTGTTATCCTTCTTTTAAAAACAGTTCCTTTAAACTTCTTTTTTATTTCAAGGAAAACCTTGTCACTTTTTTTCGGAGTCCCATAGCTGCGTAACCGCAGTTTTTCTTTATATACAGGCTTTTCAAGAGAATTTCTTATCAGGGCATCATTCTCTGTATCGTAATAAATATTACAGATTGTATATTCCCCATATTCATCTTTTACTATATAAGGAGCTAACTCTTTTAAAAAAAGCTCTTTCTTTTCACCTGTGATCAAATACTTTTTTTCAACTCTTTTGAAAACAAAATTTGTTTTTCCCATATCAATCCCTCACTCTCCAAGCAATTATCAAGCATTTTATTTTGCTTCTATGATTATAATATTAACAGTGGATATTGAGCGGTTCTTGTTTCGATTTTGAAGATTTTATGAAAAATATGTGAAAAACATATAAAAAATGATATACTTTATAAAATAATGTGAAAGGAATGTCGGGGGTTATGAATCTGTCTAAAAAAAATGTTACAAAGATACTTTTGATTATTACTTTTGCCATAACACTTTTCACGGTAAGTCAGAATATTCCGGAAGTATTTAAAATTATAAAATCATTTTTCAATATAATCTCACCTTTTATCTTAGGATTTTGTATAGCATTTGTATTGAATGTAATTATGAAATTTTTTGAAGAAAAAGTTTTTGCATTTTTAAACCGTAAAAACAGCCTTATATGGGACAAAATAAAACGTCCGCTGTGCATTGTTTTAAGCCTTTTTATAGTATTTGCCATAATTATCATTTTGTTATTGCTGATCATACCTGAAATAAACAATTCAGCTCTGCTGCTTGCTGAAAACCTTCCGACATATATGGAAGACCTCAGACAATGGCTTATTGACATGGCTCAGAAAATCCATTTACCTTCAGACACATTGGAAAACCTGAATATAGACTGGGAAAAAATCAGTCAGGATATAATAAATCTGTTGAAAAATGAAAGCTCTGTCATTATAAGTACAACATTAAATGTTACATCCGTTATTATCAACGTAATAGTAAATTTTGTACTGAGCTTAGTATTTGCAATTTATTTATTAGCGGGAAAAGAGAAACTAATAAGTCAGCTAAGAAGAATTCTCTATACTCTTATGCCTGAAAAACGAACTGATTATATTATTTATATAGGAAATATTTCAAACAAAATATTTTCCAAATTCCTGATCGGCCAATGTACGGAAGCGGTGATTCTTGGTGCTCTTTGCTATCTTGGTATGACATTTCTGAGAATGCCTTATACTCTTATGATTTCATCACTTATTGCAGTAACTGCCCTTGTACCAATGGTAGGATCTTTTATCGGGACAATTTTCGGCGCATTACTTATTTTCCTGGTTAATCCTGCGCAATCATTGATATTTATTTTATTTATTATTATTCTGCAGCAAATTGACGGAAACCTGATTTATCCCAGAGTTGTGGGTAAATCAGTTGGTTTGCCCGGTATATGGGTTCTTGCTGCTGTTACTGTGGGAGGAAGTTTATATGGAGTTGTCGGTATGCTTATGAGTGTACCTGTATCTTCTGTTTTATACTGTCTTTTTAAAGAGTATATCAACAACCGGGAAAAACGAACCCCAAAAAAAGTCACGCTTCGTAAAAATATCAACAAAAAAACTTGACAGTTAAATTTATAAGCAGTATAATGAAAATGTTTTAAAGACTTATGGACTCGCATGTTTTTGTAAATCCATTATGTTTTAATGGTTTACAAGAACATGTGAGTTTTAAAAGTTGAAAACATAATAATTTTTTTGGAGGTTCTACAATGAACAACGGTACAGTTAAATGGTTTAACTCAGAAAAAGGTTTTGGATTTATTTCCAATGATGACGGCGGAGAGGATATTTTCGTTCATTTCTCTGCAATAAACTCTCAGGGATTCAAATCTCTTAATGAAGGTCAGAAAGTTACTTTTGACATTGAAAATGATCCTAAGGACAGCCGTAAATTAAGAGCAGCTAACGTCCGCCCGGTTTAAACCAAAATTAAAAACACATTTTACTTTGTAAATTTAATTTTGTTCAGTCAGATATAGCTTCAAAAAATTATTTTGTTTCTAAATTGTCGTTTTGAGCTTTTTATTAAATGTTTGTAAAATATGTATGTTTTTTCGGAACAGAAACCTCTGTTCCGATTTTTCCTTTTTATAACCTCATTTTGAAATCTTCATAACCGAATTGCCTGATTATTTTACAATCACCGTTTATATCACGTACTGCAATAAACGGAAGCTGCATACCGTTGAATGTATTATTCTTGACCATAGAATAAATTGCCATGTCTCCAAAGACCAGCCTGTCACCTTCTGACAGCGGCTTATTAAAAGAATAATCTCCGATAATGTCACCTGCAAGGCAGGTCATGCCGCCAAGGCGGTAAGTATGGTTATGTTCGCCGGCCGCTCCGGAGTCAAGCAGCGGCGGTCTGTATGGCATTTCAAGGACATCAGGCATATGACAAGCCGCAGAGCAGTCCAATATGGCTATATCAATGCCGTTATTGATTATTTCCATAACTGATGTTATGAAAAAACCTGCGTTGAGTGCTATAGCCTCACCAGGTTCAAGATACACCTGAACATTATATTTATTCTTTATTTTTAATATACATTTTTCAAGGCCCTCAATATCATAATCCGGACGCGTAATATGATGTCCGCCGCCGAAATTGATCCATTCCATCTGCGGAATCCACTTGCCGAATTTATCTTCTACCGCATCAAGTGTCGTTAGCAGCGCATCAGAATCCTGTTCACACAAGGTATGGAAATGCAAACCGTCAATCATTTTTAAAAGTTTATCGTTTTGTACGCCTATTGTAAAATTCTCATAAGTTATCCCGAGGCGCGACCCCGGAGAACATGGATCATATATGGCATGTCCTTCCTGGGTTGAACATTCAGGATTTATTCTCAACCCAATACTTTTACCTGCTGCCTTGGCTTTTGGCCCGAACTTTGCCAGCTGAGTAAAAGAGTTAAAGACTATATGATCGCAGATTTCGCTTATTTCATTAAATTCTTCTTCTTTATATGCAGGTGAAAAAATATGTGTCTCCCTGCCCATTTTCTTTCCCATTTCTTCATATCCGAGTTTTGCTTCATACAATCCGCTGGCTGTAGTACCGCAAAGATATTTACCTATCAACGGATATAGATAGTACATTGAAAAGGCTTTTTGTGCCAGAAGGATGTGACAGCCTGTATTATCCATAACTTTTTTGAGTATTTTTAAATTTTCGGTTATCAAACCTTCGTCCACAACATAACATGGGGTCGGAAGATCGTTGAAGTTCATATTCTTTTCACCTGTTCCTTTAAAAAGCCCTGTCCTTATTTTATTCAGATCATTCCACTAATTCAGGATCAGAACTTTCTTTCCATGGTAATCCCCACTTATTCAAGGCATCCATAAAAGGATCAGGATCAAATTCCTCTATATTGTAAACCCCCGGTTTATTCCAGACCCCGGTCATGACCATCATAGCACCGATCATAGCCGGAACTCCGGTAGTATAAGCAATAGCCTGTGAGCCTACTTCCTTATAGCATTCCTGATGGTCACATACATTATATACGTAATATTTAACATCTTTTCCGTTCTTCTTTCCCTGAAAAATACAACCGATATTGGTTTTACCAACGGTTCTTAGACCAAGGGATGAAGGATCAGGAAGTACGGCTTTCAAAAACTGCAAAGGTACAATTTCTTTACCTTCATACATTATAGGTTCAATAGAAGTCATACCCACATTTTCAAGACACTTCAAGTGTGTCAGGTAACTCTGTCCGAAAGTCATAAAGAACCTTATCCTTTTGATACCCGGAATATTAACAGCTAAAGATTCTATTTCTTCATGGTGAAGAAGATACATGTCTTTATCGCCTATTTCCGGGAAATTATAAACTCTCTTTATTTCCATAGGTTCTGTTTCAACCCAATGTCCGTCTTCCCAATAACTTCCTTTTGCGGTAACTTCCCTGATATTGATTTCAGGATTAAAATTTGTAGCAAATGGATAGCCATGATCGCCTGCATTGCAATCCAGTATATCAATATAATTGATCTCATCAAAATAATGCTTTAATGCGTAAGCTGAAAACTCCGGTAACTCCGGGATCAAATCCGCTGCCTAATAACGCGGTAATACCTGCTTCCTTAAACTTTTCACGGTAGGCACTGCCATTTATATTCAAATTTTGCTGTATCCTCCGGTTCATAGTTTGCAGTATCAACATAATGTGTCCTGGAAGCAAGACATGCTTCCATAATAGTAATATCCTGATAAGGAAGAGCCAGATTGAGTACCACATCAGGTTTAAAATCATTGATCAGCGCAATCAAGGCATCAACATCATTCGCGTTTACCTGCGCGGTAGAAATCTTTGTTTTTGTTATGTTCTCAAGTTTATCCTTTAAAGCGTCGCACTTTGATTTTGTACGGCTGGCAATACAAATTTCTTCAAAAACCTCACTGTTCTGGCAGCATTTATGAATTGCCACACTGGCTACACCGCCGCATCCGATAATTAATGCTTTACCCATATTCCAAATCCTCCCTAAATTCCTGATTTATTAATTATATCACAAATAAACAAATCCAATCCCCATTATCTATTTTGCAAATTCAGTATCATAGCCTGATACCAAGAAGCAATTCTCTTATTACTTTTCCCGCCGTCGCGGTAGAAACACCGCTATGGTCATATACAGGACATAATTCATTAACATCGCATCCAATAATATCTGCGCCTTCACATACCACCATTATGGCATCCAGCAGCTGCATAAAAGTCACACCTCCCGCTTCAGGGGTTCCTGTCCCCGGAAAAACCGAAGGATCCATTACATCCAGGTCAATTGTAAAATATACAGGTCTGCCTTTCAACGAATCAACGATCTGTGCAAGACCTTCAAAATCAAATTTTCTGGTAGTTATATGGCCTTGCCCGCTCCAAAGAAATTCTTCTCTGTCCCCGGACCTTATTCCAAACTGGAAAATTCTGTTGTCACCCAGTATCTCCCAGCATCTCCTTATAACCGAAGCATGTGAGAGCTTCATACCCAAATAATCCTCTCTGAGATCAGCATGCGCGTCAAAATGAATAATATGCAGATCAGGATGTTTTTTTGCAGCAGCCCTTACAGCTCCAAGGGTAACCAGATGCTCTCCGCCTATCATAAAAGGTATCTTGCCGTCATTAAGTATTACAGAGGCTCTTTCCTCGATATCATGTAATGAGAACTCCGAATCACCAAAACAAAGTTCAAGATCCCCGCTGTCAAAAACATTTATATCCGTCAGATCCTTTTCCTGATAAGGACTGTATGTCTCAAGGCCGAAAGATTCCGAACGGATTTCTTTTGATGCAAAACGTGTCCCCGGCCTGAAAGATGTCGTTGAATCAAAAGGCGCTCCGAACAGTACTATGGAAGCATCTTCATATTCACAGTCACATCCTATAAAAGTTTCAATATTTTTATTCAACATTTTTATTATTCCTTTTTTATTCTACATCTCTGAGAAGCGACTCAACATATGCCGGTATATAAAACGCTCCGGAATGCAACCTTGTAGTATAATATTTCGTTTTTAATCCAAGCATATTCCAGGTGACCGCATTCAGGTCATGCACCGGATGATATTTTTTGGATGAAAAACCAAACAGCCAGTGTCCCGACGGATAAGTAGGTATGTGTGCCTGATATACCCTGCTTATGGGAAAACTTTCTACAATGCGTTTATGGGCTCTCTGCATTGCCACCGCATCCTCTTCATAAAAAGGACTTTCATGCTGGTTGACCATAATTCCGTCATCTTTCAGCGCCTTGAAGCAATTTCCGTAAAACTCTTTTGTAAACAGCCCTTCACCCGGTCTGAAAGGATCCGTGGAATCAACTATAATCAAATCATATTCATCTACATGAGAACGTATATACTTCAGCCCGTCAGCGTATATTATATTTACCACGGGATCATCAAGACGGCATGCAGTCTGGGGCAAATATCTTTTGCAAACTTCAACAACCAAAGGATCAATTTCCACCAGATCAATACTTTCAATCGCAGCATATCTTGTAAGCTCTCTGATAACACCGCCGTCGCCCGCTCCGATCACAAGAACATTTTTCACATTCGGGTGAACAGCCATGGGAACATGAACTATCATTTCATGATAAATAAACTCGTCCCTCTCCGTCATCATCATATACCCGTCAAGCGTGAGAAACCTGCCGAATTCTTTGGAATCAAAAACATCGATTCTCTGGAATTCGCTCTGAGCGCTGTACAGCTGCCTGTCTACGCGTATAGAAAATTTAACATCCGGCGTATGTCTTTCAGTAAACCATAGTTCCATTTTTATTATCCTCTTTCTTTTTATTTTAACACATTCAGATACTCAATATCAGGATCCTCCGGACCGGTCATTGAACATCCCTTTAATTTTGCATATTCAATATAATCAAGGATATCTTTTGTAATTCTTTCACCCGGTGCCAGTATCGGGATTCCCGGCGGATAACACATTACAAATTCACTGCAGATCCTTCTTTCTGTCCGGCGAAGAGGCAGCATTTCTTCTTTTTCGGAATAAAACGCATCCTGTGGTGAAAAAACAACCTGCGGAGTAATATACTCATGAGACAACAGACCCGTTTTATCTCCTTTATAGCGCCTTCGTATCTCGGCCAGAGCGCTTACAAGACGCTCAATATCTCTCTTACGATCCCCTATGGAAATATATGCAAGTATATTTCCCAAATCACCAAATTCAATCTGTATATCATATTCATCCCTGAGAATATCATACACCTCAATACCTGCAAGTCCTATATCCAGTGTATGAACGGATAGTTTAGTTATATCGAACTCATATATGCTGTCTCTATTGATAAGCTCCATGCCGTAGGCATAATATCCGCCTATATCATTTATCTCATCTCTTGCATACTGAGCAAGATCCACTACCTGCCTGAAGATTTCTTTCCCCCTTAATGCAAGATTCTTCCGTGAAATATCCAGACTTGACATAAGCAAATAAGACGCTGATGTAGTCTGAGTAAGATTTATTATCTGCCGGGTATACCCTGCATTTACGTTTAATTCCAACAGCAGAAATGAACTCTGACTCAGACTTCCGCCTGACTTATGCATGCTTACCGAAGCCATATCGGCACCGGCAGCCATAGCGGAAACCGGAAGTCCTTCCCCGAAATAGAAATGAGTCCCGTGAGCTTCATCAACTAAAACCATCATTCCATGCTCATGAGCAAGCTTAACAATATTTTTTAAATCTGAACAAATACCGTAGTATGTGGGATTATTAACTAAAACTGCCTTGGCGTCCGGATTTTCATTTATCGCCTGTTCAACCTGGGAAAGCTTCATTCCAAGCGCGATGCCCAGCTTCTTGTCAACATCCGGATTTACATAAACAGGTACAGCACCATTCAATACCATAGCATTTATTACACTGCGGTGGACATTTCTGGGTAAGATTATTTTATCGCCCCGTTTGCCGGCAGTAAGCACCATGCTTTGAACCGCCGAGGTGGTTCCTCCCACC
>JALQSN010000927.1:0-16880 GCA_023690525.1 Holotrichia oblita
TTGTTACGCAGTAAGGTGTGCCTATTTCGTCCTGGCGGCGGTAGCGTTTGCCGATTGAGCCCGCAAGGTCATAGGTACAGCTAAACTGTTTTCTTAAATTATTGTATACTTCATCCGCTTTTTCTGACAGGTTTTTTTGAAGAGGAAGAACTGCTACTTTGTAAGGGGCGAGGGCATGGTGCAGTTTTAATACTACCCTTGTGTCGTCGTCCGCAATTTTTTCTTCCTCGTATGCGTTACATAAAAAAGCAAGGAAAGAGCGCTCAACACCGAGCGACGGTTCAATGCAGTAAGGCACATATTTTTCGTTTGTAACAGGATCGGTGTATTCCATGCTCTGACCTGATTTTTTTTGATGGCATAATAGATCATAATCCGTTCTGTCCGCAATTCCCCAAAGTTCGCCCCAGCCGAACGGAAACAAAAATTCAAAATCGGTTGTCGCAACTGAATAGAAAGATAATTCGTCTTTATCATGGTCGCGGAGTTTTAAATTTTGCGGCTTAATTCCTAAATCTAAAAGCCATTGATGGCAAAAATTTCTCCAATAGTTAAACCATTCGAGGTCGGTGCCGGGCTTACAGAAGAATTCTAATTCCATCTGTTCAAATTCACGCACGCGGAAAATAAAATTGCCGGGCGTTATTTCATTACGGAACGACTTACCGATTTGACCTACGCCGAACGGAACTTTTGTCCGCGCGGTGCGCTGAATGTTTTTAAAGTTGACAAAATTCCCTGCGCGGTTTCGGGACGCAGGTATAGCGTGCTTGCAGATTCTTCCGTTACGCCCTGAAAGGTTTTAAACATAAGATTGAATTTTTTAATAGACGTAAAATCGGATTTGCCGCAAACGGGGCAGGAGATAGAATTTTCTTTAATATATTCTTCAAGCTGATTATCTTTCCAGCCCGCGATACTGACGTTCTTTTTTTTGCGCGCAACATAATCCTCAATTAAGTGGTCTGCTCTGTGGCGTGTTTTACAGCTTTTACAATCCATAAGCGGGTCTGAAAAGCCTGCAAGATGTCCGCTTGCCTCCCACGTCGCCGGATTCATTAATATAGCGCAGTCAACGCCCGTATTATATTGCGATTCGGTGACAAATTTTTTCCACCAGGCTTTTTTAACGTTATTTTTAAGTTCAACGCCCAAAGGTCCGAAATCCCAAGTATTGGCAAGTCCGCCGTATATCTCGCTACCTGCAAAAATAAAGCCTCTTCCTTTGCAAAGCGCTACAAGCTTATCCATTGTTAAATTATTGTTATTACTAATCGCCATAAAAAATCCTTTTCAATTTTATACTTATATAGTATTGTTTTTTTACAGTTTTGTCAACTGTAAAAATCGGCGACATTAAAAAATAATTTATTTTATGCTTAATTTTTTATCACACATTTATGTCGTTTTCATATTATGACAATAGATATATCTAAAATACTTGCAAGTTACAAATGAATATCGAACTTCTAATGATAAAATAAGCTTGAAAAAGCTTATAGCGGCGGTTGCGGCATTTATACGGCCGAATAAGTGCCGGCAACCGTATACTTATTTACTCAGTTATAAACTTTAAAGGAGGGTACTACTTATGTTTGGTTCAGGATGCGGATGCGGAAACGGTTTCGGAAACGATTGGATTTTCATTATTCTTTTACTATGCTGCTGCGGCGGCAATAAAGATTGTGGATGCAACAATAACCGCGGCGGCTGCAACAAAGGCGGCGGATTTGACTGCTGTGAATTAATAATCTTCTTGTTATTAATTACTTGCTGCTGCGGCGGAAAAGACCATTGCTGCAAATAATCGCAAAGCTTTAGCGCACAATATAGATAAAAGATACGGCGGCAGGGAAACCTGCCGCCGTATCTTTTATTTGCCAGCCAAGCGCAAATTGAGCAAAGCCCAATTTGGCCGGACTTTGCGCTGACGCTACCGACCAATCGCAAAACAGTAAACTGTTTTGGTCGGACTTTTTTATAAGAGCCAGTTTCCGAAATGAATTCGAAAACTGCGTAAGTATTTAAATTATCGAATTTTTCTGTCATTCTGAGTCGTGCCCCATAGGTTGGCTCACGAAGAATCCCAACTATTTAAATTGTAGAGATTCTTCGAGAGGAGTGCGCTGGGGTTCGACTCAGAATGACAGAATAAGTAGCTTAGCAAAAAAATAAAATCGCCTTCCGAAGAACTGCTTCGAGGAAGGACTCATTGAAAAAGTCCGACTGAATTTGCGATGGCAAATTCACGTTTGGTCGGAAGCGATAATATAAAAAAACAGTTGCGCAAAAGTAGAAAATATGATATAGTTCTTAAAATGAAAAAGTTATTCAAAATAGTTAGTATAATAATTGCGTTATTAACGCTTACAGGCGTTCTTTTTGGCTGCTCCGATAAACCTAAGATTGCAAAAACTCCTGAGCAGGAATACGCGCGTATTAAAAATATGGACGGCGAAAATACTATTTTCAATTTTTCGACCTTAACAAAATTACAAATTGAGCAGACCATATCGATGTCCTCTGCCGAAATTTTGGAAGCAAACAGCAATTCGCCGACAAAAGAAACAATGCTTTTTCAGCTTGACCGTAACAATACAAGTAATATTAAAAGCTACGGAAGCTCAAAAAAATTATCTTTGATGCAGCTTTCGAATCCGTCAGAAAAAATAAAATATGAAACCAGTGAATATTCTTTTAACAATAACAGAGAAAACGGCGATTCCACTACGCATTTTCCGGACGGCTATAACGAATATTTGAGTAAAAGACCGGGAACTATGGACGTTTTATACCGCACATCAACAACTCTGTTCGATTATGAAAAACTGGAAAATATATCCGGCAAAAAAAGCGGTGGAATTTACACGATAGAAGCGGCTGTAAAAATTGACAATCAAAGAGAGTTTTTAGATTGGTTTTTAAGCTTTTACCCTTGCTTGTTTTATAAATACGACAGCACTTATCCGTATTTTGATGAAAATACAGTAAGTAATGCGGTATTGCAGGTGAAGTCAAGTGCGGTTTCACTGACGGAAGTAAGCGCAAGTTTTAAAGTAAAAGGCAAAAGCTCCGCTACCGAAGAAATTACAATCACATCAAAAACAGTCTTTTCAAGAACCGGCTTTGATGTAAAAGAAATTTAATTCCTTAAGACGGTATCTTTTTAAGAGCCGTACACAAACTACAAATAAACTATTTTTGAGGCTATCCTATGCGGGAAGTCTACAGGAGAAAGAATGAAAATTAATTCACGCGATATTGCCGTAGCCGCGGTTACAGTCGCACTAACGTTTATTTTTGGATATTTCCCGTTTGTATTTTTAATACCGCTGCTGTTTACCTGTGTGACGCGCGGAATGAGAATGTCGCTTTTTATGGGTTTAGTATTCGGAATAGTAAGCGCAGTATATTCGCTTATGGGCGGCTCGCTTGTTGCGATTGCGTTTGTAAAAGCGCCCTGGATAGCAATAGTACCGCGAATTTTTATAGGCTTTTTCGGGCACGGAGCGTACTTTTTAGCAAAAAAAATTATTAAAAGCAATACGAGGGCGGCAAAATTTGCAAAATATTCAATTTCAGCCGCGATAGGTACGCTTGCTAATACCGCAATGGTAGTCACGCTTTTAGTTGTATTTATGGGCAATACCGAGCTCGGTAATATGACAATATACTTATATGTTCCGACAATGCTGATTTCCGGAGTTTTCGAAATGCTTGTAGGCGCAATATTGGTTCCGCCGATTGCCTTAACGTACGAAAAAGCCAAAAACAGATATTTACCCGCCAAAATGCCCGTTTGCGAACAATGCGCTCAAATTGAAAAAAACGACATCACAGCAGAACCTCAACATACAACCGGAGAAGATAAATGAACATAGTTTTCGACATTGGTAATACTAATATTAAAATAGGCATTTTTGATAATAACAAGCCTGTTGACAGTATGCGGTTAAACGCAACGTCAAATAAAACCGGCGACGAATATTGGTTAATGATTAAGGATATGCTTGCGGTAAGAAACATCAAGCCTTCCGACGTAGAGGGCGCGATTATCAGCAGCGTCAACCCTAACCTGAATTACACAATAGAGCATATGGTACGTTCTGAGCTAAAGCTGGTTCCTTTATTTGTGGGCGCGGGCATAAAAACAGGACTTGCAATCAAGTATGATAATCCCAAAGAGGTCGGTTCGGACAGGATAGTCGGCGCTGTTGCGGCTTATAATACATACGGCGGCCCGTTAATAGTAATAGACTGCGGGACGGCTACATCGTTTAACGCAATCAGCGAAAAAGGCGAGTTTTTGGGCGGCGCAATAAGCTTTGGTTTAAAAACTGCGGCGGATTCGCTGTGGAACGCGGCGGCAAAGCTGCCAAAAATTGAATTTCATATTCCGCAAACCGCCATTAATAAAACGACAATAAGCAATATGCAATCGGGCATTTTATACGGTTATATCGGAATGATAGAAAAAATGGTTAAAAAATTTAAGGACGAAATCGGCAATGCTAAGGTAGTAGCTACCGGCGGGCTTGCCGAAATTATCCGTGAACATACGGATGTTATAGACATTTACGACCGTACGCTTACATTAAGAGGCTTGAACATTATATATAACCTTAATAAATAATATTATCGCGAATATCAATTTAAAAAATATAAACTAGAAAAGAATTTTCAATCAAATTAAGTCGCCGCTAAATTTGCAGCCAAAAACCACGTTTTTTGGGATGAGCAAATTTACGTTTGGCGGCTTAGGCGTACGCCAAAGGACAAACACTATGCGTAAAGTAAATATAGCTATAATGGGAATAGGGACCGTCGGCGGCGGAACCTATGAAATCCTGACAAAAAACCACGATATGCTGAAAAAAACTCAAGGCATTGATTTTCAGGTGGTAAAAATTCTTGACCGCAATTTAGAATTTATCGAAAAACGGACGGGGAACGGCAAAATAGGCACAACAAACTTAGACGACATTATTAATGATAAGTCCATATCTATTGTTGTAGAAACAATGGGCGGAATAGAGCCGGCCAAAACCTTTATCAAAAAGGTGCTATTAAGCGGCAAAAGCGTTGTTACGGCAAATAAGGAACTTATTTCAAAGCATTGGGCGGAGCTTGAGGAGTCGGCGCAAAAAGGCAAAGCGGGGCTTTACATCGAGGCTTCATGCGTAGGCGGCGTGCCTATTATCCGCGCGCTCACCCAAAGTATGCAGGCTAACAACCTGACCGAAATCATGGGAATAATTAACGGCACGACTAACTATATAATGACCAAAATGTCCGAAGAAGGAATGAGCTATGAGGACGCGCTGAAAGGCGCGCAGAAAGCCGGCTTTGCCGAAGCCGACCCGACGGCTGACGTCGAGGGATTTGACGCTATGTACAAGCTGAGTATCCTTTCGTCGCTGGCGTTTCATACTTGTATTCCCTACACCGTCGTATACAGAGAGGGTATTTCCAAAATTACTATAAACGATATTAAGAGCGGTAAAGAGCTAGGCTACACGCTCAAGCTTTTAGCGATAGGCAGAAAAAACGGCGACAGGGTAGAGGTACGCGTTCACCCCGCATTCTTGCCTTCGTCCCATCCGCTTGCCGCTGTGCGGAATGAGTTTAACGCGGTGTTCTTAAAGGGCGATTTTGTGGACGATATTATGCTTTACGGCAGGGGCGCGGGCGCAAGGCCTACCGGAAGCGCGATTGTATCAGACGTAGTTTTTTGCGCGCAAAATGAAAATGCTCACGCTTATACGGATTTTGATAATAACGGTAAGGTTAACGAGCCTGCCGTAATAGACACCGACTTTAATTCAAAATATTATATTTCGCTTTCCGCTTTGGACAAGCCCGGCGTTTTGAGCAAAATAACCGAAATTTTGGGGAAATCTAACGTTTCAATCAGTACCGTTTTCCAGCGCCCAAATAATGACACAAGCGCAAACATCATATTTTTGACACACGATACAAGCGAAGCGGCTATTCAAAGCGCGCTGAATTTAATAAGAAATTTAAAAGACGTTGTAGAAGTTACCAACTTAATAAGGGTAATTTAGGGCGCGGCGCTTATCAATATATTGCGTGTGGCGCGTCAAAAAATAAAATTGTAAAATTTTTACATATTTTTTGCAAAACTGAATAATAATAACTTTGCAATTATTGTCAAAAATTATTTGACAAAGGTTAAGTATAATTGTATAATTGCTATGTTACAATGTATACTTGTACTTATAACTTAAGGAGAATCAATTCGATGAAAAGATTTAAGCACTTATGGATGACATTACTGATATTGGTTTTGGCTGTTTCTGTGGTAATAGGCGGCGCAGGGCTATCTGCTTTTGGGGCAGATTCAGGTTTAGCGGCGACTCCCATTATTTCTGCAGCCACACGCTTGCCGACAAGTGTAAATCTTGGGGAAACTATTAATGTCGGTGTAACTTCAACCACTAATTTAGTAGTTAAAGCTCCGAACGGAGACAAAATAACAAATGTAACAACCGAATACGTTGCGGAATCAGGCACGGGTTATCTTTTGTATACTGCTAAAATTCCGGCAACTACGAAATCAGTTACGGAAGCGGTGTTAATACCTATACCCATACTGTAAATTGCAAATTAGATGGCGAATTTGAATTCAGAGTTGCAAACGGCGGCGCTGATATTCCGACATATATCAAAGCGGGTACGGTTAAAGAATTGCCTGCGGCAAAGCTTTATAAGAAAAATACCGATACCGACGAATTTGAAGAAGCGGTATACGAAAACGGAACAGCTATGTATACTGTTGACGTTTATCTTGATAACGTTCCGGTTCAAGACTTAAAGACTGTCAGCTATACTACGGGCGCTCATACTGTCCAGTATGTCGCAACAATTAAAAATACTAAAAAAATCTTCACAAAAGAATTTACTGTAAAAGCTCAGCAGTCTTTTGACGATACCGTTTCTCCTACCTTAAGTATTTCCGGTATTCCTACCGAAGCAAGCTTAAACACTAAAGTAACATTACCCAAAGCTACCACTACCGACAATTTTGACCAAAACGTAAGAGTTCATGTCACGGTCACGCATGAAGGGAAAGTATTAAAAGTTAATACTAACGAGTACGGCTACGCTACAGGCACAATTGCGGGCAAAGAAGAGATTTTCGATAATGTATACAATATGTCTTTCTATCCTACAAAGGAAGCGACTTATGTTGTAACCTATATGGCGGAAGACGATAACGGGAAAACTTCTGTTAAGCATACTCACAATATAGTAGTGCGCGACAAGACCGCTCCGAAGTTAGAAAAAATTGACGATACAAAAATTCCTTCAGTTTGGGGCAAGCAAATTCAAGATGAAGCTAATAAAGATACAACCAATTATAGTTCTTCAAAAGTAATCAATTTCCCGTTTCCTGTTTATTCTGATAACGACGGCGCGAAAAACGAAGACGGAACAAACAGAATTGCGGTTTCCTTTGAAATAAGAGATACAGTTAACAATAATACGGTTATTAAATTTAATGACATTTACGACTACACCGTTAACGGTACTACCGTTACCTACGGCGAAGGCGCAAAATACACTTATTCCGACACAAATCCTGCAAAGGGCTTGTACGATGCGGCGGGTATAACATTTAATAAAGATAGCGGCTTTGATTTTGTTTTGGCAAACTATACTTCAAAGGTTCCCTCTTTAACGACAACCGGAACTTATACCGTCATTTATCAGGCAAGAGATAATAAACCTAATATTACAACTAAGTCATACGAAATTACGGTTGAAGACAAGCATATAGACACGGTTGCGCCTTCCATTGTTTTAGACGCGGACGAATATTTATTTGTTGATAAAGATTATCAGGAATATACTTTACCGCTTGCTGCAATTTCGGACGCGGTTGATTCAAGGACTACAGTTCTTTATACCTTAAAAACTACTAAAGGCGTAAATCCTGTTAATATTGACGTAGAAAACGGCGCAAAAATCAAAATCAGCAGTACAAAAATTGAATACGATGAAAAAGAATATGAATATGACGGTTCTTCTATAATCATATCTGTTACGGCAACCGATAATGTAGGTAACAAGAAAGTTAATCCCGACAAAACAATCACTATAGCAAGAGCGGGCGATTTTACGCAAAACGTAGGCTCAAAAGTTGTTTTAAGTATTGATAGCGATATTATTAAAACAGATTCATCAAAAGCAAAAACTAATACAGTATTGAAAGCAGGTAAGCTTGAAATAAATTCTTTTAATGAAGTTAACAGAAAATTCTCAGGCTTTGAATTATCTTTAACTGATCCTAACGGCGACGTTGTCAGCGGCTTATCTTTTGATACCTATGTAAAATTTGCAGATACTACCAATGCATTTCCGAATAGAACTAACGGCAAAATGTATATTGAAAATATAGAATTTACGCCGTCGATGGTAACAGATTCTGCTAACGGCAAAGTTTATACCCTTACGGTTAGAGCTTTCGATATTTCAGGCAGAAGCTTAGTTCAGTCTTATAAATTCGAAGTTGAAAAGAAGACGGGCGGAGGCAGCGGAACTACAAGCGCACAGGCAATTGAAGCGACGGGCAGTGTAAATATCAGCTACAAGCTAAAAAATGAAACTGCGGAAGATTTATCTATTGTTGAAAGTAAAAATTATATCGTAAGACGCATCAGCGGCGCGGGTAAGCTCAGCCTTATGGGCTTAGAATTTACCGCTTATTCCGCAGGTAAATACTCCTTTACAGACGCTTATTATATGATAGATCCGGCTAATCCGACCGGCACAACCGGAATATGGACTACTCTCAGCAAGCCTTATTATCTTGACGCAAAAGATACTGCTAATCCTGTATTCGAGCTTTTAGGCCCTATGCCTACTAATGCGAAAAAGATAGATAAAAAGGAAGCCTACGCTGATACCGATTATTTAAAGCTTCCGCAGATAATCGCTCATAACGATTACGCTAACGCAAAAATTGAAGTTTCGGTTAGAACTTCTTTAGGAGCAACATCGTTAACGCTTGGTAAAGATCTTATCTATAATGAAACAACAAATGTTTACTCATTCTTACCAACCGAAGACGATGAATATATCGTTACTTGCAAGGCGTCTGTCGGCTCGGTAGAGGTAGAGCAAATCTACAAAATCAAAGTAGGCGACATTATTGCTCCTACGTTTACCTTAAAAAGCTCCCACACGACTTCAGTTGTGCAGGAAAGCAAATTCCAATTTGTAGCGCTTGCTTACTCTGAAGGAAATTTAGACGAGTTGTCAAAAGTTACTTTCACTAAAAAACTGTACGATCCTAACGGCGACGTTGTTTACAGCGTAGAAGGTGAGGGACAGACAGGACTTGACAAAGTGCAAAAAGACGGCGAAGATTATGTGTTCTCAAAAACAGGAACCTATACCGTTGAATACACTGCTACCGATAAGGTCGGCAACGACAGCGTTGAGAGAATAACAATCAGCGTTAACGCGAAAGGCAGTGCAAGCAATGTAGCGTGGAAGGTAGTAAGAACTGTTTTAATTATTGTCGGTGTAATTCTCTTAGCCGGCGTAATCCTATACTTTGTACGTTACCGTAAAGTTAAAGTTAAAGCGGCACGGTAATATAAAGCACAAATGAAAAAATTAAAGCGGTTCTAACTAATTTTAGAGCCGCTTTAAACTTTAAAATTATGTCTTTGTCATTCTGAGTCGTGCTCCAAAGTTCTACCCTCTGAAGAATCTCAACTTTTTCTTTTCTGTCATTCTGAGTCGCACTCCGGCGCACTCCCATCGAAGAATCTCAATTTTTTCTTCTCTGTCATTCTGAGTCGCACTCCAACGCACTACCCTCGAAGAATCCCAATTTTTTCTTTTCTGTCATTCCGAGTCGTGCTCCGGCGCACTCCCGCCGAAGAATCTCAATTTTTTCTTTTCTGTCATTCTGAGTCGCACTCCAACGCGCTACCCTTGAAGAATCCCATCTTTCTAAAAAAATAAAAATTATCCCCAAAGGACAATAATGACCGATACAAACGTTAATGAAATAATCAAAGACTGTCAGTCAAAAATAGCGCAAAGCTTTTTTGACGCGATTAAAAATGACAATTCTTTTTTAATTAAAAGTTATAACGGCGCTACCGAAAAAAACTTTCAACAGCGTTGCAAGTTAACCTATAATAATTTTAAAATTACTGTTGTCTATGATACAAAGGCTGCTATTTTGACCATAACCTCTAAGCCTGAGGCAATAGAAAAATTAAAATCAGTTTTTAATAATTGCCTACAAAACAGCGAAACTTTAAATACCGCAAAGCCACCGACGCAAAGTCAGAAACCGTCGGAGCAAGCGCCTGAAAAATCTATGCGGGCTGCGCCGCTAAATTTTACCGGGCAAGCAATTATGCCTGTGGTAACGGTACCGAAAGCATCTGCAAAACCTGCGCAAGCTCCGCAGTCAAATAGTATTGTGCCGGCTCTTTCTTCTGTCATTCTGAGTCAGTCTCCAAAGCACTCCCCGCGCTCAGCCAAACGAGGCGAAGCCGAAGTGAACGCCATGCACACGCCCGCTTTGCGGCATGTAAATAGAATCTCTACTCAAAATGAATCTTTGCAAAATACAAAACCGACGGTGTCCGTATCAAAAAAACTTTCTGAAACGCATGTAAAAAGCCAGCCGAAAAAATCTTCCGCAGTACCTCAACAAAAAACTGAAAATACAGGTCAAAACAATGACAGCCCTGAGTATAAGGACGGCGTGTCCATAAAGAACTACGATTTAAAGCGCTTCGAAGGGGCTTTAAAGCTGATTAAAGCCGTAAACGGATTTACAGTCGAGTGTGACAAAGCCGCCGCCGCAAACGCTGCGGACGACGTAAGAACATATACGATTATAGATAAGCAAAAGCAAAAAGCTTACATCCGTTTTCTGCCTTTAAAAAAGCTTGTAATATTGCAGGGTAAGCCTACAAACCTGTCAAAAGAATTATTGAAAATTATTGATAAGGACACTCCGTATAAGGCGGCGGTAAGCACCTACATAAAGCAGTCCGGCGAGGAAGAAAGCGCGGGGCAGATAGAAAAAAAATTGAAAAAACTTATTCCTGACGGATTTGAATTTTTGTCTTTACAGTCAAAAAAAGATTTAACTTTCGCTTTAATAGATATTCATAGCGAGGAAACAAAATTGTCCGATTATTCTAACCTTTTTGGTGTCGCCGTACAGAGCGTTAGAGCGTATGATTTATGACCTTCAGACAGCGCAGGGCATCGAAGTTAAAATGATAGGACAAGCCTACGAAAAGACAAATTCGGGTGCATATACGCTAAAATCGGGTTACCGTAAAAAAATTCCGGGTGTTATATATAACGAAGTTATGTGCTCGCTGTACACCGAATATTTTGAAAAAAGAAATTTCTATCTTCATTCCGATAATTCGATAAATTGGGAGCCGAGGATAATAAGCGAAAAGCAGGAAGCAAAAAAAATATTCGATAATCTTTTAACGATTATAAATTATAATTGTCAAAAGCTGAAAGAAATTAATTTTAGAATAGTATAGATTAACGCACTATGCATAGTAGCTGAAAAAATTATTAAAGTCATTCTGAGCTTTGCCCCAAAGCGCTCCTTACGAAGAATCTCTTTCCTTATTTTTACTTGCAATTTTTTTATCAATTTGCTATACTAAAAACGACATTTTTTTGAAACGATATTTATTTTATGGAGACTAAAGATATGGCAAAATTTATATTTGTAACCGGCGGAGTTGTTTCGGGACTGGGAAAGGGCATTACTGCCGCAAGCTTAGGAAGATTGCTAAAAGCAAGAGGATATAAGGTTACACTTCAAAAGATTGACCCGTATTTCAACGTAGACTCTTCAAATTTAAGCCCGTATCAGCACGGCGAAATTTTCGTTACCGACGACGGCAGCGAGGTCGATTTGGTTTTAGGCCATTATGAAAGAATGATTGACGAGAACTTAGGCGCGTCAAACGACGTTACGTCGGGTAAAATTTATTCGGCTGTAATTAATAAAGAACGCCGCGGTTTTTATAACGGCAGCACCGTTCAGGTTGTGCCACACATAACGGACGAAATAAAAGACAGTATTTTAGCGCTTGATAATAATGTAAGCGATATTATTATTACAGAAATCGGCGGAACGGCAGGCGACATTGAGTGCCATCCGTTTTTAGAGGCAATAAGACAGCTTCAGGCAAAGGTAGGAAGGCAAAACGTAGCTTACATTCACGTTACGCTTGTTCCATATATCGAAATGAGCGGCGAGCAAAAAACAAAGCCGACGCAACACAGCGTAAAGGAACTGCAAAACGTAGGTATTCAGCCGGACGTTATAGTCTGTCGTTCCGAATATCCTATTGACAGCTCAAGCAAGAAAAAGCTATCGCTGTTTTGCGGCGTCAGTCAGGATTGCATAATAGAAAATCTTTCAACCGAAAATATATACGAAATTCCTCTCAATCTTGAGCGCGAGGGGTTTGCAAAGGTAGTGCTTCGTAAACTCAAATTAGACGACCGCGAGCCGAACTTGGTAAAATGGCAGGATTTTTGTAAAAAAGCGGCGGAGGTTAAAACCTGTGAGCGAGTTGTCAATATCGGAATTGTAGGAAAATATGTCAAAAAGCACGATTCCTATGTATCGATGCAGGAAGCGCTTTCTTACAGCGGAATTAACCATAACGCAAAAGTTAATATTGAATGGATATCGAGCGAGGATATTACGGCTAAGAACGCCTTGTCGCAGCTTAGTAAATTGGACGGAATCATTATTCCTGCGGGCTTTGGCGAACGCGGATTCGAAGGCAAAATTGCCGCGATAAAATATGCGCGCGAAAACAATGTTCCCGTTTTAATGTCGGGCTTAGGCGCGCAAGCCGCAGTAGTCGAGTTTGCCCGAAATGTCTGCAGTATTAAGGACGCGACAAGCGCCGAATTTGCGCCGGATTCAAAGTTCGCCGTAGTAAAAAAATACAAGGGTGAGAATGACTTTAAAAAAGGCGCGCACAAAACTATTTTAGAAAAAGATTCTCTTTTGAGTAAATGCTATAACTCAACCTCTATTTTTGAGCGTCACAGGCACAAATATGAAATTAACGAAAGCTTTAAGGAAGAATTAGAAAGCAAAGGCTTATTTTTCAGCGGCCGTGCGGAAAGTAATAACGCGCCCGAAAGCTTTGAACTGAAAGACCACCGCTTTTTTGTCGGGGTAATATTTCAGCCCGAATTTACCGCAAGGCCGTATAAGCCGAATTTACTTATAGATAAGTTTGTATCGGTAATTCTTAATGACAATAAGTAAGTGCAATTGTAGGATAAAAGTCGGTAATTAAAGATGATGCAACAACTCAAATTTACTGCCAGCGAAGGGGTAATGCTAAAAATTGAAAATTTGAAGGTTAATTACGGTAATTTTACCGCACTGAACATAGACAAGTCTGTGAATATAGTCGCAGGAGACCGCATAGGCATTATCGGGAGTAACGGAGCCGGCAAGACTACATTTGTAAAGGCGATTGCCGGATTAGTCAATTATGAAGGAATAATAAAAACAGAATTAAAGAATAGTGATATTGCTTTGCATTTGCAGGAGAATTCATATATAAAAAGAATGCCTGTTAAATATATCATTGAGGCTATTTTTAATACCGACATCAAAAAGAATAAAAAATTATCTGAAATAATAAAATTTTTTGATTTTGAGCCTTGCCTGAAAAAAAAGTTTGCTGCGCTTTCGGGCGGGCAAAAGCAAAAGCTTACAATCATTATGGTATTAATGCAGGATAAACCGCTTACTTTTTTTGATGAGGTTACAAGCGGGCTTGACTTTGAAACGCGTTCAAGGTTAATGCAAAAAATAACTGAATGGTATAAAAACAAAAACAGCGCGCTTTGCATTGTTTCACATTACTATGATGAGCTTGAACACCTTGCAAATAAACTGTTGATTATTGAAAAGGGCAGGGTAGCGGCTTTTGGAAACATTAGCGATTTATTTGCAAAATACTGCGGAGAAGTGGTTTTTGTTATCGACAACAACGAAAGAAATGAAGCGTTGACTGAAAAGATTAAAAGAATCGCCGCACCGCCGCATCTTTTAGCGTTTCCTTGCACCGGAAAGTCAGAGGAAAACAAACTGACCGCGATATTTGCCGAAAACAACATCAATTATAAACGTAGCGATAAGGATATAGAGATTCTGTTTTGCAACGCAGTAAAAGAGCTTGCGGAGGCGGAAAATGAAAACAAATAAATTGAGCTTGAAACTCTTAAAATATGAAACAATAAACGCAACAAGCAATATGTTTACGTTAATTTTTGCCGTTGCGTTTCCTTTATTTATGTCTATGCTGTTTTCTTTTATGTTTTCGTCCGAAATGCCTAAAGAAGAAGTTCCGTTTTTAAACGCGTCGCTTTTTATCGTGATGATAATGATAATACCTTTAGCGACAATGTTTATTGGATACGCGGCCAATTATTCTCAGGAAATAGAGAACGGAAGCTTGCAAAGATTTAAGCTGTTCGGATACAAAGAAAGTACACTGCTTGTAGCAAAGCTTATAGCGAATCTTATTTTTTTGACGGCGGCGCTTATTATTTACATCGGCGCGATGTTTATCTTTTTAGATATAGCGGCTCCCACTTTTGCGGCATTTATAACTTTAATCATTTATATCTATATATTGGCGGCAATTCTGCTTGTTTTAAGCCATGCAATAGCGTCAATGGTTAGAAGATTCGGCCCGACATACGGCGTAACAATGACCTTATATTTTGCTTTTATGACATTAGGCGGAATGATGGGCTTTTCTCCCGATAATTTTCCGACAGCTTTACAGTACATCTGCAAAGCATTGCCTATGTATTATATAAGCACCGGATTTCTTGATTTTTGGCAGGGCGGGACATTTGATTTTTTACCGCTGTGCTTGTCTCTTTTAGGTTTTGCAATAATATCCTGCGGTCTTTTAGTACTAAGTGTTTGGCTAAACAAAAAAGGCGCTAAAAAAAGAAAAGAAAGTAAGAGTGTAGATTGGGACTAAATAGAGTACGTGATTAGATATTCTGTGCTTAAAATTTAATTATTTCTTAAGAGCATAAAACGCCCCGATAATGGAATGTTCCACTATCGGGGCGTTTCAGTACATAAAGAGTAAGCCGCTCTAAAGTAAATTAAATAATTATATATTAAAATTCTGGTCGCGACGTGGTCCTACGCCAATCATCGAAATAGGGCAGTCGATAAGCTTTTCAATCGTGCGGATATAAATTTGTGCGTTTTTCGGCAGGTCGTCAAAAGATTTAGCGTCTGCAATATTTTCGTTCCAACCGTCAAGCTCTATGTAATTAGGCATGCAATCCTCAAGCTCGGAAATATCGGATGGGAAATTCATTAAAGTTTCTTTGCCTTTTTTATAAGAAACACAGATTTTCAGCTTTGGAATACCGGTCAGGGTGTCAAGCTTATTAACGGCAACACTTGTCAGCCCGTTCACGCGCACCGCAAATTTAAGTATAACCACATCAAGCCATCCGCAGCGGCGCGGTCTGCCGGTAGTAGTACCGAATTCCGCGCCCACATTCCTGATGCGTTCACCGGTTTCGTCGTCAAGCTCGGTAGGGAAAGGGCCTTTGCCCACTCGCGTAGTATATGCTTTGGCAATTCCTAAGCAGTCCTTAATCAAAGTAGGGCCAATGCCGGCGCCTACGCAAAAGCCGCCCGAAATAGGGTGGGAGCTTGTAACGTAAGGGTATGTTCCGACGTCTAGGTCAAGCAGCGCGCCCTGTGCGCCCTCAAATAATACATTTTTACCCGCTTTAATAGCATCGTAAACAAGTACCGAAGTGTCTGCGACAAACGGGGCAAGCTTTTTTGCGTATTCGTTATACTCTTTTAGTATGCTGTCAAAATCAACAGGTTCACCGTTGTACATACTGACAATCAGCTTGTTTTTAATTTGGACATTACGCTGTAATTTTTCTTTAAAAATCTTAGGTAAAATTAAATCGCATATTCTTATTCCGATTCGTTCGGCTTTGTCCATATAGCAAGGGCCGATGCCCTTTTTCGTAGTTCCGATGTCGGCTTTACCGCGCGCATCTTCAGCTAAGCTGTCAATAATAATATGATAAGGTAAAATAACGTGCGCGCGCGCGTCAATTTTAAGCCTTGAAATATCAATGCCGCGTGATTTTAGCCCGTCCATCTCTTTTAATAATACCTTAGGGTCTACAACAGTACCGTTTCCGATTATACATTCAGTTCCCGCGTACAATATACCGCTTGGAATCAAATGCAGTTTATATACTTCGTTTCCTACAACAACCGTATGGCCTGCGTTGTTTCCGCCTTGCGCCCGGACAACCATATCGGCTTTCTCGGCTAAAATATCAATTATTTTCCCTTTTCCTTCGTCGCCCCATTGCGCGCCGACAAGTGCAGTAACAGACATAAATTTATGCCTCCTTAAAATAAAAATGGAAATACCTATTCATTATACCTTAAAAACGCCGCTTTAGTCAACTGAATTGCCGCTTTTTTATTTAGATTTTTTTAAAAAAGTATTTAAAAACCCTTGACATCAGATTTGATATTTGATAATATAATTATGATATCAAAATGATATTAAAATAGTAAGATGAAGGAGAAAAAAACTATGGCACAAAGTAATGTCAAACGCACGTACGAGGAAAAAATGATAACGCCTAAAAGCGGATTCGCTTTTTTGTTTTTAACAATTTTCCTGTTTATTGCTTCAATCGTATGCGTATGCATAGGCGGATCTATGGTTGAGGAAACAAATTCGGGCAACAGCGTAGTCGGCGCGGTTTTAATGGTTGGCGGTTTTGTAATTATG
>JALQSN010000928.1:0-16873 GCA_023690525.1 Holotrichia oblita
CATATTCAACATCTCCCCGTATTTATTTGTTGTCTTTATTCTAACGCTCCAACGTGACGGCTATTTGAACATGACCTGAAAGCTTACTGATGTTTAGACGAAAAAACATTTGCTTTTTCACAAATGTTTCTTCTGTATTGAGACATTATTTCGATACCGGAAAGGAGAACCAGAATGTGCATCCCTTGTTTTCGGCGCTTTCGACTCCGTATTCCGCATTGTGCCGTTCCAGCACGCCTTTGACGATGGAAAGCCCCAAGCCTGAACCTATATGGGCGCGCGTATGCGTTTTATCAACTTTGTAATATCTCTCCCAGATGTATATAAGCTCCTCTTGCGGTATACCCGGGCCGCGGTCGGCGATCTCAATCCTTACTGTTCCGTCCGCAACTGCCTGCCTTACCTCGACTTTCGTTTCTTTATTTGTATGGGCGACGGCGTTCGCAAGCAGATTATATACTACCTGAGATATCTGAAGCTCGTCGGCGGTTATATACGCATCCCCATCTGAAGCAAAAGATACGCCTACTTTTTCCTTCTCAAGTAAAATAGAAAAGCGCGCTACTGTATCCCGAATGTTTTGCGTAAGATTAAAAGTGGACGGTTTTATCATTTCCGCACCAGACTGGAGCTTAGAGAGGTCTAAGAGGTCGGTCACAAGCCTTGTCAGTCTGTTTGCCTCGTCAATGATTATTTGTGCGTTCTCAGGAGTGCTTTCTCCGGGCAGGTCTCGCATTACTTCGGCGAAACCTGTAATCATCGTGAGCGGAGTCCGCAGATCATGCGAAACATTAGCGATTAATTCGCGCCGAAGAGTATCTACGCGGGACAATTCAAACGCCGCAGTATTTAACGTTTCCGACAACTGCGCTGTTTCGCGGTATCCGCGCCCGTCAAAGCGCACCCCATACTCGCCTTTCGCCAGTTTTTTTGCCGAATCGTTCAGTCTGATTACAGGCTTGGCTATCTTTCCCGAGATAAAAAGAGCCAGCGCAAACGCCAATACAACCAAAACAACCGTAATGTAAATAAGCTGTATACGCAATGTTTCAACCGTCGTGTTTACAGGAGAGATCGTTGAGTTCAAAATAATAGTATAAGCGGCGCCGTCGCTGTTGTATACAATTTTGGCGTAAATAAGGCTCTCATCCAGCCCCTGATCCTTAGGAGGCGCTTTCCCGCGGAATTTATCTTTATCATAATCGTTATTTTTAAAATTATCGCGTTTGAATTTTTCTAAATACGTGCCGCCGTTTTGCAGAGCTTCCTTTCTAAAATCATCAAGAGTTTCAGGCGGCATATGGTGAATGACGCAGTCGGGAAGAATGTCCGCCGAGTAAACAGTATTATTGTTTTCATCAGTTATGGAAATACATATGTTGTCATTCTGAGCCATGCGCGAAACGAGCTCGTGAAACTCCGAGTTGTCAATGTTTTGCGCCAGGGTTTTCGCGACAGATTCAATCTGCCCGGTTTTGATAGATTTGTAAAAGCTGTCTAAGAATACCGTTTGGAAAAGCCAAAGAACCGCAATCATACAGACCGCGAATAAAGCGATATAAAAGAACAGCTTCCACTTGACGCTTATTTTATCATTCTTCAAAACGATATCCCACTCCCCGCAGCGTAACAATACAATTACGGTATTCGCCCAAGCTGTTGCGCAGAAGTTTTATATGGGTGTCCAACGTTCTGTCGTCGCCGTAAAAATCATAGCCCCAAACCTCGGTTATGAGCTTTTCCCTTGACAGCGCTATGCCGCGGTTGCGGACAAGGTAAAACAAAAGATCGTATTCTTTCGGAGACATATCGGGGCGGACGCCGTCAACCGTCACCACCCGCCCCGTGAAATCCACGACAAGCCCTTTGAATCTGACAACTTCTTTTTGAACGGCTTCCGTTTTAGGAGCGGAGCGTGCGAGTATCGCGCCGACGCGCGCCATAAGTTCTTTCGGCGAGAAGGGTTTTACAACATAATCGTCGATTCCAAGCTCAAATCCGTGGAGTTTATCATATTCTTCCCCTCTCGCGGACAGCATAAGCACCGGCGTGCTTTTCGTTTTCCGTATTTCCTTGCAGGCTGAAAAACCGTCAAGCTCCGGCATCATGATATCCATTATAATGAGGTCAAAATCTTCATTTTTACAGACTGCGGCCGCTTCCATCCCGTCGGCGGCTTCTTTGATTTCATATCCTTCAAACTCCGCGTATTTCTTTATCATAAGACGAATCTTATCTTCGTCGTCCACAACCAATAATTTCGGCATAATATATCCCCCAAGTTTATAATACTCTAATACAATTTTAAATCCGCAAAGTGAAATCCATGTGAACACAGGCTGAATCCTGCCGGAAAAAATCAGGCGGGACGGTTTGGGCGTCCCACCTGATTTTCCCTATCCTATTGTAAGTAACGTCTTAATTGGGTTTGTTTTCAATAAGAGTGAACGATACCGAAACTATCTCTCCTCCGCGTAATATTACGAATGTCAGCGTTTCGCCGATTTCATGCGCTTCAATCATTTCGTTTACTTCCGCGCTTGACGCAATCTGAACCCCGTCAACAGAAATAATGCAGTCGCCGGACATAAAACCCGCTTTTTCTGCGCTACCGCCGCTTTCCGCCTCAAGAACATAAACCCCGGTTTGGGAAACCCGGTACATCATAGCAAGCTGTTGGGTATTAAGATTAATTAAAGTCATGCCAAGATCAACTCGTCCCTGTATGTAACCGACGGAAATCAGTTCGTCTGCGACAGGCACGACGTCGTCAATCGGGATTGCAAAACCCAATCCTTCTACTTAAGCGCCTGACGATTTGGCAACTACAACGCCGATAAGTTCGCCGAATTCGTTGAACAGCGCTCCGCCGGAATTGCCGGCGTTGACAGCCGCGTCGGTCTGCAACAGATTCATTGTTTCCCCGTCAATCGTAATTTCTCGGTCAAGCGCGCTGATAATCCCTGCTGTTACCGTGCCGCCGAGTTCTCCAAGGGGATTTCCCACAGCGATAACCGTATCGCCGACACGCAATTCGGATGATTTTCCGAAAACAGCCGCACTCAGTCCGGTTGCGTCTATTTTGATAACCGCTATGTCGGTCTGGGAATCGGTTCCCAACAGAACGGCCTCATGGCTTTCTCCATTCTTCAGCCGGACTGTGATTTTGTTCGCGCCTTCAACAACATGGTTGTTTGTGATGATTTTACCGTCTTCGCTGATAATCACTCCGCTGCCCGCGCCTTCTACCGTTACCATTTGCCGTCTGTATCCGGATGTCGTTTCGGATTCGGTTATAATCTCGACAACCGAATCCGCCGCCGACTCCGCAATATCCGCAATCGTGTACGATTGAAAACTGCCGTCTGATGTTGAAGTTTTGATGATCGACTGTGAAACAGCCGATTCGCTTTGGGTTTGCGTGACCGCAGGTATTTCTTTGTCGCCCGACGCGAGAATTGTTCCGCCGTAGCTTACCGCTCCTGAAAAAAGGATACAAGCCGCGCAAAGTATTACCGCTGTTTTTTTAGTAATAGTAGCGTTCATTTTATATACCTCCATCATTTTGATTTTTTGTTTAGAATGATTTAAGTATAAAAGGCGTAAGTGACGGCTGTTTGAACGCACTCTGAAAACAGTATGAGTTTTATGTGAGGTAAGTACAATCATTGAATTTAAAAAATGTTAAAAAACGAATGTTTATATTATGGAGCAATGAATCGAAAAAAGCTATCGACTTTTTTACGGTTTGTGATATAATTAAAATCACAGGAAAATTATATTAAACAAGTGTATTTTTAGGTAGCCGATAGATATGTTACTTTAAATTCCCCAAAATTTTGTAATAATGTGCGTTCTCGTTTGTCTTATTTATAAGGAAGTGAAATCAAGTGGATTTTGAAAAAATATATAACGCATACGCTGATGATGGTTACACTTATATATTTTCGCTTTAAAGAATTAAGAATCTGCATTTCTCGTTCATAAAATACAGGGTAAACCCAAACAATATCATATATAATAATTTCAGGAGGCGGATAATAGTGGATTGGATTGAAAGGTTAAATCAGGCTGTCGGTTATATAGAAAAGAATCTGGATGGTGATATAGATTATAACGAAATAAGCCGTATAACGGTATCGCCTGCCGCCCTGTTCCAGCGTTTTTTTGTGCTTGCGACAGGTATAACGCTGGCGGAATATATCCGCAGACGGAAGCTCACCCGCGCGTTGATTGATTTACAAAATTCAGATTTAAAAGTTTTAGACATTGCCGTTAAATATAGCTACGAATCTTCCGATACTTTTTGCATCGCGTTTAAACGGTTGTACGGAATAACCCCGTCGCAGGCAAAAACCGCCGAAAATCTCAAACGCTATGAACGTGTTTACTTTACGCTGACAATTACGTATGTAAAAGGAGAGCAAGATAAGATTTTGTTAAACATTGACAAATACCGTTATTATGATCCATTGTTTGAAGGCGCGCGTATTATTTTGAATTATCTGGGCGAAGGCTTTACGCCCGAATATATTCAAGGTATTTCAGGCGCGGCGTTCAAGATGGCGGGAGGGTGTCCGAGCTGCCCGACGAGCATATACGATAAGTGGACGCATAAGTTCATCAGATACTTAGGTTATGAAACAAAGCATTATCCTTGTTATGACAAAGACAGAAACGACGTTTCCGAGAAGATGGTAGAAGCGGTCAAGAAACAAATAGACCTCGGCAAACCTGCGCTCGTATGGAATGCATTTTCTGTTGCGGAATATGATGTTGTCTGCGGGTATGACGACGAAGCAAAGCAGTTTATCGGCAGAAGCGCTTTAAAAGGGAATGACGATTATGTAAGAGAATCATGGAACAGGGCGAAAACCTGTGATTGCGCTCCCGCTCTGGGCGCAATCATCATAGGCGATAAAGTTTCGGATTTTAATAATAAAGAAGCGGAAATAAATTCGATAATAAACGCGGTGAACCACGCAAGAAAAGAGTCGGACAGCGAGGGAATCAGCTTTTATTATAAATGGGCGGAGTCATATTCAAAAGAAGGAAAAGAGCGAGGCGTAGCGGACGCTTATTGTTACGATGTCTATTCATCGGTTCGCAGAGCCGCCGTTATTTACCTGCATACTCTCGCAATTAATTTTGACGGCGTTATCTGCGATAATTTACATTATGCGGCTGCGAGCTTTGAGAGGGAAGTGAACGAGCTTGAAAAAGCCCGGTCGTATGTGTCGTGGGAATCCCCATGGGGAATCGATGAGGATCGGAGTAAAAATCTCGCGCCGATACTTAAAGCGGCGGCGAGCCAATATGAAAAGGGGATAGAATACCTTGAAAAGGTATTGAATAAATTAAATCCATGAATAAAAAAATAAAAAAATACGTAAATTATCTGCTCGACAACAATCCTTCGCCGTTCTGCGATTATATTATATGCAAAGAGCTTTTAAAAGAAGATGAAAAAACAATCCGCGACGCTTATGAATGGGCGAAGCGTTTCAAGTTATACTCGGACATTAAAGACGAGCAATTTCCGGACGGATCTTGGGGCGGCTTTGTGGACGCGGTATCTTCTACGAACGCGAACAAGCGCAAATACAAAGCGACGGCGAGGGCGGTGTGGCGGTTATGCGACTTATCTTTAGATGAGAGTGACGAAATGACAGCCAAGACAATCGACTACTGCCGGAAAATCATCAGAGGCGAAATTAAAACGATTTGCGCGCAGAATATTGAGCAGAATTGGGTCGTAATGAATGCCGCTTATGAGGCTTTGTACAGTTTGACGCCCGACGACCCGCTCGTCGCGCATATCAAGGCTGAAAGGAGCGTAATCGACGACAACCAGAGAGCGGTGTTTCGGCATATGTTAGCGAATGGTCCGTTCGGACTCAACATGGCGGATCCGTATCTTTTTTCCGATAATCCGTCTAACATAACATGGCTGCACGGTCTTGACAATTTGAAAGGATATGCGTTGTTCGGCGAAATGATATCGGAAAAAATCGCTTCGTTCTTCTATTCGCTATGCGAGCGGCTCGTTGACCCCGAAGATCAAGTCCCCATAAAAGCAAACCGATATTGGGGCATAGTCGGGCAATACAGCGAATCATGGAACAAATATGAACTAAGAAAGAAGGATCTGTTGTTAAGAATAATACGCATATTAAATATGTGCGATTAAAAAATCAAAATAAAAATAGGAGAATAAAAATGGAAAAAATCTTAGTGGAAGTTTTTGCGACAACTTCATGCAGCGGAACGCATGGGGCTATGCCGGGTTTTATTAGGAATCTATCCGCCGAGCTGGGTGTCGATGTAGAATTTGTGCCGTATCTTATGTGGGAAATGGAAGAGACAGAAAATCTCCCCGATTACATATCGGCGCGTCTGGCTGAAATCCGCAATGGCGAAGCGTCAACCAGCGGATTTTTCATCAATGGCGAATGGTTTGACCAACGTCCGCACAATGCGGGTGATATTGTTAAAATCAGACAAAAATTCCTCGGAGCGGCGGGAAGTACAGACCCCCAAACCATTAATTTACTCGGTCGCTCGATGGAAGCTGTCAAAATGGATAGCATAGCGACGGATACGGTGAGTTTTGCCAACAGCGTCGTGACGAAAGAAATGGGTTCTTTCAGTACGGATTTCGGGGCGGTTTGGTTTTTTGAGGGCTCAATAAAAGACCTCAACATAAACAGCTGCCCGGTAGAAAAGTTCAGATATAGAGGCTATGACATAAATAAACTTATTGAAATAGCTGAAAAACACCCCGAACTTTTCGCGAATAAAGAATCCGGCGAAGATAAAAAAGAAACCGGGGGCAGTGCGAAAGTAGAAGTCCAAAAAGCGAATATTGACGATATAGACGTAATGCTTGTGCCGTATAAAGACCTATGTGAAAGCCAATATCACCCTTGCGTTATAATCGATTATAACAAAGACGGAAATTGTAAAATGCACAAAGCGATATCCGATAAATTCGGCGGAGTGGGGTATAAAGCAATCAGAAGAACCGATTGGTGGACTTGCGGCTGGATGGGAATCGCGCCGAAAGATATTTTACATAGAGATAAAGGTTACGTGATCCCGTGCGAAATCCCGGATGAATCTGTTTTATGCCTGTTGTGTTATTTGGGCGGAGGAAATTATGATCCGCAATTTGAACGGGTAGGTATAATGAAAAAAATAATAAATCAAGCAATCGCCGATGCGAAAGCAAAAGGGTATCGCCGTGTCGAGACTTATCCGCAATCGGATGCGTCAATTATCTCCGTTTTGGGAAAATGCGGCTTTTCCTGCAATGAAATAAAAAAGAGGAACGGTGAAGCGCAGAAGTATTATTATTTCGATATTGTGTAAACTGCTGTTGAATGAATTTATGGTAGCGGAGGCGTTGGCAAGTGATAATAAAATCACCGGGCTGAACGCCTCTTGTTGTTCAACGCAACAAAGACGCTCAAAGAAAAAGAATGATCATAGCCGATCATTTTTCCTTATACTGTAGTTTAAGAAAAATGCTTGCATTATTATGATGCTATGTGGTATAATAATGAAAATAAATATAAAAAGCCATGATGAGAAATAGTATGTATTGCCTATGTTGCAGAGAGAAGATGGTTGGTGCGAATCTTCACAGAAGCAACTCAGAAGCTATCTCGGAGCTGTGAATTGAACGGATTATATCCAAGTAGACTTCAACGGAGATTCTAATTCCGCCGTATAAAGGGAAACGGCATAGGTATTTACCCGTGCTGACAGAGCGCGGAGGACTTCCTCCGAATTTAGGTGGTAACACGGACACTAATGTTCGCCCTAAGCTGATTTTTTCGGCTCGGGCGTTTTTATTTTGAAAAAGGAGAATTATATATGAAAGCAAAAGAAATGCGCGATACTTTTATAAATTATTTTACGGAAAGAAGCCATACAGAAATACCGTCAGCCTCGCTGCTTCCTGACAATGACCCAAGCGTGTTGTTCACGACGGCAGGAATGCATCCTTTAGTTCCGTATTTGCTGGGAGAACGCCATCCTCAGGGAAAACGCCTTGTCAACATTCAAAAATGTCTTAGAACAGATGATATTGACGAAGTGGGCGATGAGTTCCATCATACTTATTTTGAAATGCTTGGGAATTGGTCGCTTGGCGATTACTTCAAGAGCGAAGCAATTATGATGAGCTATGAGTTCTTGACTTCTGTACTGGGGATACCTGCAAACAAACTTGCGGTTACCGTTTTTGACGGATATGAAGAAATTCCAAAAGACACCCAAGCCTATGAATGCTGGAAAAATGTCGGTCTTAACGACAGTCAGATTTTCTATGGCGGAATGAAGGAAAACTGGTGGGGTCCGGCTGGGCAAACAGGCCCATGCGGCCCAGATACCGAAATTTTTTATGACACCGGTAAATCCGCCTGCGGAAATGATTGCGGGCCGCTCTGCGACTGCGGACGTTTTGTTGAAATATGGAACAATGTATTTATGCAGTATAACAAGGATAAACACGGGCGCTTTAGTATTTTAAGTCAGAAAAATGTGGACACCGGAATGAGTCTTGAACGTATACTGGCTGTTTATAATAATCTTTCAAATAATTATGAAACCGACCTGTTCAAACCGATAATAGAGAAAATCGAAGAATTAACAAATATTTTATGTTCGGAAGAAAATGTACGAGCCTTCCGGATCATAGTTGACCACATGAGAGCGGCGGTATTTGTTATCGGCGATCCGAAGAGAATTGCACCGTCAAATACGGAACAAGGATATATTGTCAAGCGGCTTATCCGGAGGAGCATCCGTTATATCAGAAAAATGGGCGTAACGTCCAATATTTTACCGGAAATTATAGAAACGGTTATCGCAGTCAACTCCTCCGTGTATCCGGAACTTATAACAAACGAAGCGTTTATCCGCGAACAGATTGATAAAGAATATTCATCGTTTATCTCCACGCTTGACAGGGGAATAAAAAAAGCGGAACAATTCTTTCACGCAATTCCCGCTGGCGGCTGTTTATCGGGCGAATTAGCTTTTAGGTTGTATGATACCTTTGGATTCCCAATCGAAATCACAGAGGAGCTTGCAGAAGAAAAGGGTATATGCGTAGATACCGACGGTTTTAAGATAAAATTTCTGGAGCATCAGGAAAAATCCAGAAGCAGTGCGGAAGGTAAATTCAAAGGCGGGTTAGCTGATAATAGCGATCTTACGAAAAGACTGCACACGGCAACTCATCTTTTGAATGCCGCTCTCAGGCAAGTATTGGGTGATACTGTATACCAAAGGGGAAGCAACATCACTCCGGAGAGACTTCGCTTCGACTTTTCTTTTGACAGAAAGTTGACGGATGATGAATTGCTGAAAGTCTCACAAATTGTCAACGAGGCAATTTCAAAGAGCATTCCCGTTGAGTTCCAAGAAATGACTGTTGATGACGCAAAATCATTAGGCGCGATAGGAATTTTTGACCAAAAGTATGGAGAAGCCGTGAAGGTCTATTCTATCGAGGGTTATTCAAAAGAAATTTGCGGAGGTCCGCATGCCTCTAATACGCATGAGCTCGGGTCTTTTAAAATACTAAAAGAAGAGAGTTCATCTTCAGGAGTCCGCCGGATTAAAGCGGTAATAAATACTGCTGTTAAATGACAATATGCAATCAGCTATAACTCTGAATGGGATGAGATACTTTTGTTGCGGTGAAATGGGGCATTGGGAATGGCAGTAATGTAAAGGTCATTCAAGGAATTTATATTTTCGCATTAAGCAATCACAGCAGTAATAAAAAGCGATTATTATATTTTTATTTTTGCTTAACTTTGCAATAAATGCAAAGAAGTTTCAGGGAAATACTTTTATAATAAAATATATGAAAGGAGAGATTTTATGGATTGGATTGAAAGATTGAACAAAGTCGCAGAATATATAGAAGAGAATCTTACGAACAATATACAAATCGACACATTGGCAAAAACAGCATATTGTTCTGTGTATGAATTTTCCCGTGTGTTTTCGTTCGCGGCGAGTATTTCAGTTTCAGAATATATCAGGCGGAGAAGGTTGTCGCAAGCCGTTTTCGACATACAAAACGGCAGAGAGAGCATTATTGATATATCTTTGAAATACCGTTACGAATCGCAGGCGACTTTTACGCGAGCCTTTAAAGAGTTGCATGGTCAAACCCCCGCTTCGGTGCGCAATAACGGGATTCTTTTGAAAACCTATCCTAAAATCACTTTCAAATTAATTATAAGAGGAGTAACGGAAATGGATTTTAGGATTGAGAAAAAAAGAAAGTTTTAAAATTATAGGCCAGAAAAGTCCGGTCGGTTGGGAATATTGGAACAGATTTTTTGAACTGTACAATGAAAAACTGGAAAAAGGCGAGTATTATAAAGATCCGTTTTGGCAAGTATGGGCGTATCAATCTACTCCGGAGGATAGCGCTTATCACTGCTGTAATACTATTGTAGGCGCAGAATATAATGGTGAGCCTTTAATAGAGGGAATGGAAATTGAAGAATTTCCCGCAGGGACATGGGCGGTTTTTCCGGTTGTTTCAGACACTGCAAACGATGCTACAGGTAAAACGTGTGCAAAAGTAATGACGGAATGGCTTCCGTTGAGCAATTACAAAAGAAATGAAAATTTGCCGTATCTCGAAGTTTACGGTATTCCAACAGAAGAGGGAAAAGTCCATTACGACGAAGTATGGATCCCTGTACTGAACAAATAAAAAACAATAGTAAAACTTATAATGCAAGTATTTCCGCAAGAACGACGGAAAAGCGGCAATTTCATAATTATCTGGATTATCTACGTTTAAGATTGCGCAAAACAAAAATCACGGTAAGCAGCTCAGAGAGAGTAATGTTTCTATGATCCGTTAGCTGTTTTTTTGTTTCGCCGAAATGAAGATAATGTCAATGTAGTTAATATAAAACCATTTATGGTATAATTAAAAGAGTAGGAAATTTATATTTTGCAAAGAAGAAAAAAATATTTAATTAACATTTAAATATTTACTATGATTTTTACTGCTTCGTTCACTATATAGATAGGAGCAGAAAACGAGGAGGTGAGATAATGGAGTTACAAAAACTGTATGCGAAGATTACAAATGAATATTCGAATAAAATACTAAACTGGGCTGTAAAGAAAACAGGTAGCCGTCCGGATGGCGAAGATTTAGCGCAGGAAGTACTTTTACAAGTTTTCATTGCGGCTTCCAATCAGGAAAAAATAGAAAAACTTGAAAACTTTATTTGGAAAATAGCATATTTTACATGGTGCAAGCATATTAAAGCGCTTGTACTCCGTAACGATTGCGAATTGTCGGAATATTTGCCTGACGGTATTGATTTTGTTCAGGAGTATGCCGAAAATGACGCGCTTCAAGCGGAACTTTCACGAATAAGGCGTAAAATTGCCGATCTGAGCAGGTTACAGCGTGAAGCAGTAATACTCCATTATCTTGACGGGTTGACTGTGCGTGAAGTTGCGTTGCGGCTTAATATTACCGAAACGGCGGCGGCGTGGCACTTGTTTGACGCTCGAAAAAAAATAAAGAAGGAGCTTAGAACAATGAAAAATGAAAATTCTTATGTCTACAGACCCGGCAGATTATGTATGTCCGCGGTCGGTGATGTCCCGCAGTATCCTGATATAGAAAAGATTAACGACAGTCTTATAAGACAAAATTTATGCCTGATGTGCCGCGGGAACGGCAAGGCAATCGGAGAACTTGCGGAACTTACCGGAGTATCAAAGCCATATCTTGAATATGACCTTGACTGGCTCGTTGACCGTGAATTTTTATCTTTTGACGGCAGGCGTTATCAGACTTCGTTTATCATCATGGATAAAAAACATTTCGGGTACCGCAAAGAGTTATACCTGAAAGACAAAAAATGCTTCGGCAGAATAAGAATCTGTTTACGATCTTTAAATAAGCTCAAAAATGATGTATAATGAGCAAAAAGGCAGAGAATGGGAAAAGAAAATGCGAGAAGCATACCCAAGTGATGTGAGCCGAGAGCAGTTTGAGATTATCAGATGTGAACTTGAAAAAGCGAAAAAAGTAACAAAGCCTCGCAAAGTAGACCTGTATGAGATATTTTGCGCGATATTGTATGTTCTGCGAGAAGGTTGCCGGTGGCGTTCATTGCCGCATGACTTTCCGAAGTGGCAAACTGTGTATAAGTATTTTAGGATGTGGTCTGAAGCAGAGGATAATGAGGACAGCATCCTCAGCAAAGTTTTAAAAAATTCGTCACAGCAGAGCGAGTGAAAAACGGGCGAAAACCGGAAACCGCCATGATAATCATAGACTCAAAAAGCATCAAAAACACATATCTCGCCGAGAAAAAAGGGTATGATGGCGGAAAGAAAGTGTCAGGCATAAAATTACATATCGGGGTAGATACGAATGGATTGCCTCATGCAATGTGCGTAACGACCGCAAACATAACTGATCGCGATGGTGCGATTGAAATGCTGGAAATGTACGCTCCTAACCTAAAAAATGTGGCAAAAGCCTTGTGTGATGGCGGTTATACAGGCGAGGACTTTGCTTTCGCCGTGAGTTTTCTTATTGATGCCGAAGTCGAAATCGCCAAACGCAGTGAACTGCATAAATTTGCCGTCGTACCAAAGCGTTGGGTTGTTGAAAGAACCTTTAGCTGGCTCGAACACTTTCGACGTTTGTGGAAAAACTGCGAACGCCTTATCCATGTTTCTTTTCAATTTACTGTCTTCGCTTTTGTTGCTTTGCTATTGAAAAGATTGTAAACATGTTCTAAGCGAATATTTTTGGGCTAACGAGAACAAAGTCCGAGCTGTTAATTTTCACGGTTCAGATTTTCCGATGGAGCGGCTGATGTGGTCTGTCATATATCTTTTTTGCGGATATATGAGCGCGAACAGCGATGCTTCTCTGCAAAGGATTAAACGTAATCTCGCCCCTGATATCCATAAAGACGGCGGCAAATATCATGTAAGAGCATGGGACGGTGATAAAGCGGACATCAGCGGTTTGTATGATGATAGCGGCTGGGAAAAATTTCATGGCGCTTCTGTAATTTCTAATAATAGAAATGTTTTTTGGCTTGGAGTATATAATTTTGCAGATGATTACCCTGAAATATTCGCTGCTGAAAAAACAACGCAGCAATCCCTGCACAAGCTGTATTGTGCGACGTTAGAAAAAGATTTTAAACACGGCAGTTTAAACGCGGACGAGCGGGAAAAACTTGCCGAAGCTGCAAAAAGCGGACTTATATTAAAAGACGGAGATAGTTATAAACCGAATTTTGTTATTTTTACAAGGGAGCAGTTAGATAAGCTGTATAATGAAGTATTCGCGCCGTTTTTGCCGGAAGTAGATCCGATAATTTTGGGATGGGTAGAATATTTCGCCAAACTACACAAAGCAGATTTTCCGCAAGTGAAGCAAAATCTTATTGAACATCATGTGGGGACTGACGTGGGTTCATGCGGTATGTTTATTTTCATATCCGCCGCCGAAAATAACAGACTGTTCTTGCCAAAAACGCCTGAAGCAGGCGTGCCCCTTACTTTGGTACTTGTTAAATGATGGGCAAGTGATAAGAAAAACGTATTAATTTTTATTTTGGCTTATTTTTTCTAATTTTATAAAAAATATATTACTTCACTCCGCTTCTCTCAATCGCTCTACAATCGTTGATTTGTTGACAGAACGATATAGTATTTGCGGAGTGGCAAAGCAAACTGCCAAAATAATCAATATTACAATAGTCATTGGTATAAACGGATAAGTAAAAGTTGCGAAAACCGCTCGATATTGAAATAACTTAAAAATGCAGTATGTTATCGCATTGCCCGCGGAAAGAACGAAAAACAGCGTTATAATTGCATACCCAAGCCCTTCGCTTATCAGCAGTTTTTTAATTTGCTTCCGGCTCATGCCGATAGATTCAAGCGTTGCCAATTCAAGCTTACGCACCATAACGCTGACCGACATGACGTTTACAAAATTGAGAATACCGATAAAGGCTATTACAAGCGCAATGCCGCCGCCAAGAACATACATTATTATTTTGGCGTTGTTAAATGTTTCCGCGGCTTCTATTTTCGATACGCACGATATTTCATCATCTTCGCCCATGATTTGTTTCAAGGCTAGTAGCGCTTGTTCGTCATATCCGTCTGATACGTTGAGATTGACGTTTGATATAATAGGATCCGCATACAGTTTGTTCATTAAAGTGTTTGACACAATCAGGGTAGGCGCAAGTCCTGACCCAGTATCTCTAAAATTAAATGGGACAAAACCGCCAGGCAGCAGTTCAACTTTTTCGTTTCCGCCGCTTTCCTCATTTGATGATTCTTTCCCGTACCGCGGGGAAATGGAGAGCTCCTGAACATTTGCAAACAGGCTCGGATTTTCGGTTGCTATTAACGCTATTTCCCCGCGTTCAAAAGCGTCAACGTCAATGGGGTTATCACGTTTTTTATTCAATGCTATAAAAATGTCGCTGTCAACGCCAAGAAGAAACCCGTGAAAATTTTCATGAATATATTCTTCGGTAAAATTACGAATATTCTCTTTTTCACAAAAATCGGCAATATATTCGCCGAATACATCAGGCGAATAGTCAAGGGTCATGATTTCCCACGTCGTTATGCTTAAATTCTCAAATCCGGGCAGGGATTCCAGTTTTTCAATATAGTCGCTGTCAAACTTTTGTTCTCTCACCGCATGGCTTCTCAAGGAAAAGTCGCTTTCATACATTGATTCAATGTAACCGTTTATATTTATGCTTAATACCAATGTTGTAACCGTTGTAAATGTTGTTACGCCTAAAAACAGGCTGAGTAATACTACTCCTGCGCGTTTCTTGTCGCGGAAAATATTACGGAACGCCATTCTGTAAGGCTTGCCATGCGAGGATGAATGAACCCTATTTTTCTTAACTTCCGCTCCCGTATATTTCTGCGCTTCTATGGGAGAAATACCCGCCGCTTTTTTTGCTGGTTTCATTGCACCCAAGAAAGCAGTAAGCAGGGCGAATATTACCGCGCCTAAATAGATGACCGGGGAAAATGACACAACAGGTTCCGTAGAAACAGCTTCCCATTTTAATAAAATTACGGGTAAAAATATCAAAGATAATAACAAAGAAAAAATTAAGCCGATCGGTATTCCAATCATACAGAGCCGTATAATCTGCCCTGTAACAATTCCTTTTATTTGTTTCGGCGTTGTTCCAAGAGTTTTGAGAAGTCCATAAAAACGAACGTCGCGGGAGACAGATATATAAAGTACATTGTATATTAAGAGATACCCTGTAAGAACAAAAAACATAGCAATGGAGCATAACGCAATCATGGAAGTAACCGCTTGTCCGTCGTCAGTATCGTATGTTTCAGCCAGCGCTATCGGTTGATCTTCCGATAGCCCCAAATCGGCTACAAGCGTATCGCAGTATTCCATAACACGCGACGAATTATCAAACATCACGGTTGCCGAACCGTCATTTTTGACGGTTTTTCCGTGTTTTTGCGATAATGCCTGTGAAACTAATATTACGTCCGCTGTATTCAACGATTTGATATATGAATAATTTGTAAACCACCCTGACAAACGGAAATCCCCGGTTATCAGTTTGTCGCTGTTTCCGCTTTCTGTATAGTAAGTCAGAAGTATTTGCATACCAACGGACGGATTATCAATACCCAATTTTTCAAGCAGCCAGCGAGATACCATAATTTCATTTTCTTTTTGAGGATATTCCCCCTCAATATCAACATAAGCGGGAGAACGCAATACTTCCCATTCCGTTTTATCAAAGTAATGCAGTTCAAGATTGATTTTTCCAATCTGCGGCGTGTTTTCCACATAACCCACATTGTTGCCAGTACCAACCGCTTTGACATAATCGAGTTTGTTAAGCTGTTCCACTTGGGCGGAAGTAGGGTGTCCGACTGCGGCGTGCGCCACAGTGCCTATAAAACGTATATGATTTATCTGGATAGATTCCATGAGGCTCATGCCGATACTGAACACAGACCCTATGAGAAAGGTTGTCAGAGCAATAGCCATGACGATAAAAAAGTTACGCCGTTTATCTGATGTAAGACTACGCTTTGTCAGCTTCTTTACGATTGCCTTATTATTATTCTGAAACATAATCCTACCCCCCGACTATCCGACCATCTTCAATACGCACGATACGGTCGGCAAGCTGTGCGATCTCGCTGTTATGCGTAATCATTACGACGGTCTGATTAAACTCGTTGCTTGTACGCTTTATAAGCCCCAAAACATCAGAGCTTGTCCGGCTGTCAAGGTTGCCCGTAGGCTCGTCGGCAAGCACAATCGCGGGTTTCGTTATTAAGGCGCGGGCAATAGACACGCGCTGTTGTTGTCCCCCCGAAAGATTGTTTGGCATATTTTGCAGCTTGTTTTCAAGCCCTAACATTCCTACTACCTCATTCAAAAACGCCTTATCAACCGTGTCGCCGTCAAGCTCCACGGGCAGAGCTATATTTTCATGCACGTTAAGAATTGGCACAAGGTTATAGTTTTGGAATACAAAGCCGATATTGCGGCGGCGAAAAATAGTAAGCTGTTCGTCGCTCATTTGGGAAAGTTCCATATCCCTTACCAAAACGCTGCCGGATGTGGGAGTATCAAGACCGCCCATCATATGTAACAGCGTGGACTTGCCGCTTCCAGAAGTGCCGACCACGGCTACAAACTCGCCTTTCAATACGGAAAGGGTCACGCCGTCCAGCGCCTTTGTGACGTTCGGCTCTGCTCCGTAGTATTTTTTTAAGTCGGCGACTTGTAAAATGCTTGAAATAATAATCATTCCTT
>JALQSN010000929.1:0-16792 GCA_023690525.1 Holotrichia oblita
CCGTGCGACGGAAACTTGTTGGTGCAACTTGATAAACTGCAAGGCACAACAGACAGGGGAAGCTTTAAAACGAAAGAACGGTATTATGACGCGATGAAACGCTTCCGTTATTTCGTTTCGGTACAATTTAATTTGCAAAAGCTTGCGAATATCTCAGGAAAACACATAACCGCTTATGTTACGTATATGCAAGAGCGTGAATTGGCTGCAAGCACTATCAAAACTGAGTTGGCCGCAATAAGGTTTTGGCATGACAAAATCTCCGATGCGAGGTACGAACTTCCGTCAAATGATGAATTGAACTTGGAAAAGCGTACTTTCAGCGGAGTTGATCGTGCTTGGACACAGGGAGAATTTAACCGCATGATTGCTGTGTGTCGGAAACTGGACCACGAAGATTATGCCGCCATGTTTACACTTGCTCGTTACGCCGGATTGAGGATACACGAGTGTTTTCGTATCGACACATCAATAGCCGAAAGAGCTGTGAAAGCCAGTGAGATGACAAGTGGGGCAAGGGCGGTAAAGTCAGAACCGTGCCAATAAACAACAGTATTGAAATTGAGCTTAAAACAATGTTAAAAATTTCTGAGCGAGGAAATAAGCTTTTTGTTCCAACCGGTGTAAAAACCCATCATGCGATTAAGAAATTACAGAAATTTATAATTGATTACAGAAAACAAGTACAAGAATCTGATTCGCACAGACCGCTTACATTTCATGGATTGCGACATTTTTGTGCAGCGGAGTGGTATTTGACGCTAAAGGAACTGGACTATGACGATTATCGAGCCAGAAAGCAAGTATCTAAGTGGCTTGGACATGAGCGGGACGATGTGACCAAAATATATCTGGCATCTCTGCCGAGAATGGAAAATACCAGTATTTAAGAGTGTAGCGCCCTTGCGGACAAAGCGGAACAGTCATTGGTAAAAAAAGAAAGAGGAACCAAAGCCGCTTATTCGATAATTGGAAAATAAAGAATTTGTGTGTATATCATATGCTAAGGTTGAAAGAGAACGATTTTAAAATTCTACCCACCCCTGGTTTGTTTGATTGTATATACAATATTGAAAAACAACGACAGATATCTGGCCATGATGGCGCTGGGATGGCAACACGCGGACTCGAATCAAAGAATCTTATCTGTTTGAGTTATTCAGACAGCCAGTAAAGAAGATTCCTGTCAGCGTTTTCTAAGCCAAGAATCAAGTTTTGTGTTGATTAGCAATGTACTGTCGGACGTCTGTGACCGTGTGTTAATTGGTATTTATAAAGGCCAGCGAGGTTTTTTGAAAATTCATCCCGCTTGTTGAAAGAACCTAAGTTGGCATCCATAATGTATTTATAGAATCCGTCTCGCATCCGAGCTTTGACAATGCTCCTGTCATTTTCCCTGTTGATTAGGGCTATCTCCAATACAGGATGCGAGACGGTTTAAAGAAATTCAATAAAGATAATCCCGGTGTAATTGTGGTGGCTATTAACACCCTTGCTAAAATTGTGTTGATACGACAAAATCCAGATAAGGAGTCAACAGCACAATTTAAGGTATACATACGATGCGTAAGAAATCCCTAACTACGCTTCTATAGACGCCTTTACTGCGTGTATTGTCATAGACAGCGCATATAGCGTCATAGCCGCTCTAGTTGCATTCATGGATATTTTTATCGGAATATACTTACATACGCGGTCACCGGAAAACGCATACCCAAGTAAGGAATAACAGCAAGCCATGCTATAAGCTCTGCTTTTTATTCACATCTAAACCATTACGTCAAAAATTCGTTTACCCTCTGTCTCAATCCACTCAGCTTTGCGAACCCTATTCCCTTCGCTCCGGAAATCAAATGTAAGTAGATAGCCGATATCAGTGTGCTTACTTTCAAGATAACCACATAGTTGCGTGTACGCTTCTGTCTGATATTGTTGGCCACGCCATAATTTCAGCTCTATAACAAACTGCTGCCGGCCGAAGTCTACCACTACATCCATGCGGCGAAGGTTGGTAAACTGGCTCTCTATATGATAAAAACCTTGCCCGTTTATAAGCGGTCTAAGATACGAAAGGAACAATAGCCGACCATGGCGTTCCAAAAATTCCGCATCGTTTTCGTTGAATATCTCAGCATAATGTTCAGCGAATTTGCGTAAACATAATTCCATGTCAAAGTTTCCGCCCTTTATTACATCGGTATGTAGTACACCCGTAATTTGTTTTTTATCACGCAAATCTTTGGCAATAAAATAATCTGTCATCAGAAGTTCAAATACTTTGTTCGAGATTGTCACTCTGTCGCTACCGTTGCTTTGCTTTTTGAAAAAACCATATCGATCTCCTATACTTACTATAGAGTCATAAATCACATACGGCTTGGATTCGCCCAATATTAGTAACTCATATATATATTTATTCAAATTTTCATCGTTTTCGAGATTTTTGAACACATCATCAAAAAGAGTGTTTTTTTCATTTAACAATATTTTTACCGCTCTGCGAACGTCGTATTCAGTCCAATTCTTGTCCAGTTTTTCGTCGATATGCTGACATATCTTTGATACCAAGAACGGATAACCGCTTGTGTAGCTGTAAATTTCATTTGATATTGCGGTTATATTCATGCCTGTGTTATGATCCGCTTCATATTCCGAAAGCATCGTTGCTATCTCTAATGGGTTAAACGACATATCCACTGTAAAATCAACGGCTATATTCCAAGGAGAATTATATATTTTATTTTCCGTTTCTGTAGGGATGTATTTACCTTCGTCAATCAATTTAAGCTTAATATTCTTTATATCATAAACTCCCGCTAGAATAACACTATGGAAAGTGTCGTCCATATCCTCTTTGCGAAGAAGAAACTTTTCCCGAAGCATCCCGATAAAAAGTATAAAGACCCAGTTCTGACTTGTTTGGTCTACTTCATCTATAAGCAGCACGACTTTTTTATTCTCGCACATATTAGAAATGTGCTCACTTAAATCATTGATATTTTTTATGCTGCTATCATTCCATAAATTTATATATTCAACAGAAGCCGAATTGAAACGTTTTAAGGCTTTTACCACTTGATTTATAAACATTTTACAAAACGCTTCTTCTGTTTCAAAAGACTCATTACTTATTCCCTGAAAGCTTATTCTTACACAAATGTATTCAGAAGAAAGAGTCCTTTGAATCATGCTAAGGGTAGTTGTTTTCCCGTATTGTCTTGCTCTATTTATTGTAAAATAGCAGCCGTCAGCAATCAACTTCATTATCTGTTCCAATTTGCCACTTATGTCCACCATATAATCTTTTTCCCGAACGCAAACGCCTGTTACATTGAATTTACGCATAGTGTTTCACTTCTCTCTTTAACGGAAATTTATCGCTTATTCTTATTCAGATGGTTCCATCGGTTCGGATTGCATTATCGTAGTGAGCCGATATTTCTTGTTTGACGGTATAAAGCATAGTCTTTAGATAGTTATTTACATGAGTTATTCGGTGTCGCTGCTCCCTAAATTTGTCGATAATATGGTCTATATCCATGCTGTTAATTTTCAAATACTGTGATTTCACCATTTCACGGCTTTTATCTTCCCCGTTCACTTTAACCGTTGCACCTACGGAACAAATGACATCAAGCATACAGTTCACCAACTCGTCTACAATATCAATATCGTGCGAACGGTGTGTTGTATAGTGTATGTACTCTATATTATCTTGTATAATTTGCTGATAAGTGATAAACTTATCTTCTACTGGCACAAAAGTATGCGTTTCAACTATGGGTAAAGGGCTTTCAATAACCGAGCTTTGGACGGCAGCGGTTATTGGAGGTTCTTTTCTATTTTTTTTTGGTTTAATGTACTGAACGTCAGGTGTCGTAGTCAATGTCTCGTCTGTTTTAATATGTTTGTCTTCCATGTCTGACGTTGACATTGACATTGACTCTGACTTAGTATTAATAAAATCAGTATTACTTATATCAGTATTACTTGTGTCGGAAATATCGACTTCTTGAAGTCGGATATTCCGATTTCCAGAAGTCGATATTTCCGACTTCTGTGTGTTTACGGGGTTTACAGGTTCTTTATTGCTAGGCGGAGTATATTTCAATGAAGTTGCGAAGTTTTTAACGTAAACAAGATTTGGTTTGCCTAACCCACGGCGTACTGTTTCCACTAAACCTTTTTTAGTTAATTCCTGCATAGACTTAATTGCTTTATCTCTTCCGCAATTAAGGTCGTCTTTTATTTCATCCACTGTATAAATGAGATATACTCGTCCATTTTCATCTTTCCAACCGTTTTTCTTAGATAAAGATGTGCGATTCAACAATAAGCTATATAAAATTTTAGCATCGCTTGAAATTGTCTTAAATTGTTCATCTTTAATCAAAAGCCAAGGCATCTGTAAAAAATGATACTGTTCGCTTTGTTCATCATAAAAATAATCGTACATTCATGCCACTCCTTTACAAAATGGTTGTAATTCCATTGTCATTCGTCCTTGTTTTTGGTGATGGGTGAGCCATCAAGATATGCTTTTATAGTAGCTTCAGTGATATGCCAAAGTCCGCCTATTTTTATAGCTTTAAAGGTGCCGTTCTTGACGTAATTATGCACTGTAGTAGTACTTATACTTAGTATCTCAGCCACTTCTTTCACGTTATGATGCTTTTCGCCGTATATAATTTTCATTCCTTTTTGTCCTCCTCATATACTTGATTGCTCCATACAGTCCACTTGCTGCTGTGCTGCTTGTGAGTGAAAAGCTCTAAATATGTTCCGTCTGGGCACATATCTTCAATCATCTTATAGTAGTAGTCCGGCTTCTTTGAGGTTTTATCCGGTTTTTCGCTGTACATAGAGCTTACTCGTGCGTCGGCGGGTGGTGCCACATATTTACCTTTAGTACCGATAAGCAGTAATTCGTGTTGATCACGGAGATATTGACCATGGCTTGCAACAAGCTTGTCCCACACAGCACATGTTCGGTACTCAAACCCCCATTCTGACATAATCGCTATCGCTTTTTTAAGAATGGGTGCAGTAGCCCACATAAAAATAATGGCATTATCTGCGCTGGGTACTTCAAGAGATTTTATATTTTCAATATCTGATTTCCAAGGGCAATCGCAAAGAATCACGTCATATTTAACATCATTAGAAGTTAGCGGCTTTAGTGGAACAACGGTTGGAACAATTTCATCACGCTTTTCTTGACGTTTAACATCTTGATACGCTTTGTGGATGCTTGTTTCGCCTCTTTGAAATTTTTCCAGTATACCGGGCGTTCCTGATTCCAATATTTTCTCAACTTTTGAAACCGTGTCGTGGGAAACCCCCGCCATTTTCGCAATTATACTGCGTGTATCCATAGACGTTTGTTTTGCAGAATTCTGCAAAACAAAATCGCCAGGTGCATCAAACGATGTTTGTTCCGCAGAATTCTGCGGAACAAAATCAGCAGACTTCCTAATCTGTTGTTTCTTGGCTATTTCAGCTATAATGGGCTTTAGGTGTAATGCTAATTGTACGCGTACCTGAGCGGGCAGGTTACGTCGCCCTATTTGATTTTTAAATATCCATAGTTTAACATCATCTTCGCTGTTAAAATTATAGTTGACCGTTTGATAATCAAGGTTATGTTTTTTTGCTATTTCATAGCGATTGTGTCCATCAATGATAGTATCGCCCCACAAGCTAATCGCTTCACGGATGCCATTTTCTAGTAAATTATCTTCAAGTTGTGCATACTCTTCCGGTGATAATTGCGGAATTAATGCCTTAAAGGTCGGGTTTATCTTTAAGTCTTTTTTAGAACTTTCGGAAGAAATAGGTTCAGGAGTATCGCTTAAAAAGAGGTCAGCTCCAATACCTTTAAAATCCTTTTTAGCCATCAATGTTGTTCCCCTCCCTAAATATTCGATGATAAAATTCTCATAATCAATGGCAGGATTAGATTTTGGCGCATATTCAAATATGCTCATACGCTGCGTCTGAGCTTCTCTGATTGAAATACCTTCGCGTATGATGGTTTTGTACAGCTTTGTGCCCATTGCAGTAGCCTGTTCTTCAATAGACTCTTTCAAGTCCCTGCTTAGTATTGAACGTCCGCTGTACTTGGTTAACAATATGCCGTCAATTCGCAAACAAGGGTTTGGTCTATGACGCACCTTGTCTATGTTTGACAAAAGTTGCGCCAGTCCTTGTATTGCGTACATATCTGAGGTTATAGGGATTATAAGGTCAGTGCTTGCTACCAAAGCATTTATAACCAGCACGCCCAACTGTGGCGGGCAGTCGATGACTATGTAATCGTATCTGTCTTTGATGGGTGCAAGAGCCTCTGCTAAAAGGTACTCCATACCTATATCAATAAAAATCTTGTCAGCACCAACTAATTTTGAAGAGCTGGCAATTATGTCTCCCTGCGGTGTTGACTGTATTAGATCAATTACAGGTTCGCCATTGAGAGCCTCAAATAAGCCCTTTTTACTCATATCTGCATACATGCTATGTGAGAGGTTGCCCTGTGCATCCGTATCTATTGTAAGCACTTTATAGCCTTTTGATTTAAGTCCGGTAGAAAGAGCATGTGATGTGGTGGATTTCCCTGTTCCTCCTTTTTGTAATACGCAAGATGTAATTCTCGCCGCCAAAGCAGTTGCCTCCTTCTTGTATATTATGTCGAATCTCATGCATTGTTTGTATTTGATTATATATTAGCATATACCTAAGTAAAATAAAAGAAAAATCCCTAAATACTTATAATTAGTTGAGAAGTATTCAATGATTAGATCAAGATAATAAAAACATCTCTGTAAAGCTTAAATATAAGCATTACAGAGATGTTTTATTTCCGAATTCCTGTCCTATCGTATAAAAATTAAAACAAACCTATTTGCTCACTGCCGCCGTCATCCTTCTTCGCGGGTTCTTCACACGGCTTTTTGGCACACACAAAATCCAAACATGCAAGTTCCTCAATCGACATTGACCCCGACAATAATGCTTCGATCTGGTCTGCTCTATTTTACATGTATAGCAGTCATTTCACTTCATTACCTTTTAGCCAATGTTTTACACTATTGAGTTTAAAAATTCTTATAGTAATAGATATATTATTGTCAAATGGTCACATATCATGTATAATTCTGTTTGATGTACAAGCTCTTTTGAACATGCTCGGACAATAAAACTCATTCAATGTAAATATTAAGGTTTAGGGCATAAAAATAAGGGGATAAAGCCGTGATTACATATAATCAAAATGTAAAGCTTATCGGGATAGACAGCACATGTACCGATGGTATTGAAAAGAAAATAAGTTTATATTTCAATACAGATAAATGCGATTCATCCATTTCACCGAAATCAATCTTTGACATCCTGTTCATGCTCAATGGTTTTTTTAATGCTGACGAAATAATGGAGAACGATGCCGGGCATAAGGACATTAACACAAAAGTAATTGTGGATGAGTTTTTACATAGGGGTTTAATTTTAAATACAGAGTCTACAAACGAACGGTTTGAGTACGCAAGAAAGAATTTATGCCGCTTTACCGTTCATTTTACGGATATATCAAATGAAAATGTCATGATTGCTGTTCTTCTGCATAAATTTGATGTAAAATGCGTTTTTTACAATGATGGTATTGTATGCGAAGATGATATTGACCAAAATATATATTATAAAAATACAGATTTAAATAAAAATATTTCTTCGGTTTTACAAAAAAGAATTGGAATTGAAACATTGGTATTTAGTAACTATCCATTTGACGAATCTTTATTATCTGATGAGAAAGATATTATAATTAATTCAAATCCTAGTAATTGGCACGATAGCGAAAGATGCATTGTAATAAATACATGGAATTATAGAAATACTATTTATGAAAATTTCAATCTGTTTAATAATAAAACAGATGTATCAGAAGATTTAAGGATGTTGGTTGACAAATTCATCTTAGCGACACGTTCCATCGAAGATGTCATATACAGCCTAAAAGGGAATGTGGCAGTTGTTTAAATGTTAAATTGCCGAATTGGTAATAACCGAAAGGATGCAATTTATTTTCCTCGATAGCTCAGCGGTAGAGCACTCGGCTGTTAACCGATAGGTCGTAGGTTCGAATCCTACTCGGGGAGTAACCGCTTGACATAAAATAGACGAAATATTGACGATATTACATATACATGGTAATCTTTGATTCATTGCAATAACTGGAAGAGACCTCACCTTTTTAGAAATCTTAATAGAGATTCGGTGTCGTGGCTGGAAGCACCGGTTAAGAGAGTAGTAGAATGAGCAACACTCTTTCTTTAAATAAAACAAAATAAAGAGCTGGGCGTGTTTGCGCCAATGTGGGTGGTACCGCGGGAGTTATCTCGTCCCTCAAAACAACAAGTTTTTGAGGGACTTTTTTATTTTAGAAAAAGGAGAGATCATTATGAACAGTAAATACAGGACACATAATTGTGGAGAGCTGCGGACGGGCAACATTGATCAGCGGGTCATGCTGTCAGGTTGGATTGATACTATACGTGACCACGGCGGGGTAGTATTCATTGATTTAAGAGACCATTACGGAACGACTCAGATTGTAATTAACGATGAAGTTCTGCTAAAAGGCATTGGGCGCGAACATGTCATTTCCGTTGAAGGCGTATTGCAAGAACGAGCAAGTGACACTGTTAACCCTAAACTGGCTACCGGTGAGGTTGAATTGAAGGTTGATCGTTTGAATATTTTAAGCAAGGCCGTTCCCCAATTACCCTTCGACATCGGAGATTCAACGAACACGCGTGAGGATGTGCGCTTAAAATACCGATTCTTGGATTTACGGAATCCAACCGTTCACCAAAACATTATAACTCGTTCGGAAATTACGCGCTTCTTACGCAATAAAATGGAGGAGCTTGGATTTTTGGAAATTCAAACGCCTATCCTGACTTCTTCTTCGCCGGAAGGAGCAAGGGATTATCTTGTTCCAAGCCGGAAGCATCAAGGTATGTTTTACGCATTGCCACAGGCTCCACAAATTTTTAAACAATTATTAATGGTTTCCGGATTCGATAAATATTTTCAAATCGCCCCTTGCTTTCGTGATGAAGATGGAAGATCTGATCGTTCACCGGGAGAATTTTACCAACTTGATTTCGAGATGTCTTTTGCTACACAGGAGGATGTCTTTGAAGTGGCAGAAAAGGTTCTTTATGAAACGTTTTCAAAATTTTCAAATAAAAAGGTTAGCCCTGCGCCGTTCAGAAGAATTACCTATGCGGATAGCATGTTAAAATATGGAACGGACAAACCGGATTTGCGAAACCCACTCATCATTGAAGATTTAACTGACTTTTTTTGCGGTGTAGACTTTGCTCCATTTAAGAATAAACCCGTGAGGGGTATTGTCGCACCAGATTGTGCCGGCTCGCCTAAATCATTTTTTGAAAAAATGCAAGAATACGCCAAGGAAAGTGGAATGAAAGCGGGCATAGGCTATATTTCGATTCACGAAAATATGGAATTAAAAGGTCCTATCGTAAAATTCCTTTCCCCCGAAAAACAACAGGAACTGATTTTGTTGCTGGGATTAAAGGAAAACGATACCCTATTCTTTATTTGCGACGTTCAGAAATTGGTTGATAAGTTGGCCGGGCAGATTCGTACAGAATTAGGCAGACGGCTTGATATTATAGAAAAGGGTTGCTTTGAAATGTGTTTCGTTACCGATTTTCCCATGTTCGGTATTAACGATGATACAGGTGCGGTAGAGTTTACGCATAACCCTTTTTCCATGCCGCAAGGTGAAATGCATGCCCTCGAGGAGATGAATCCCTTGGATATAAAGGCGTATCAATATGACATTGTTTGTAACGGCGTAGAGCTTTCGTCCGGGGCGGTTAGAAACCATCTCCCGGATATCATGATTAAAGCGTTTGAAATTGCGGGATACTCAAAAGAGGTCATTGAAAACAAATTTTCTGCATTATTTAATGCTTTCCATTACGGCGCACCGCCACATGCGGGAATGGCTCCGGGGCTTGACAGGATTGTCATGCTACTTACGGAGCAAGAGAATATCAGAGAGGTTGTTGCGTTCCCCATGAACTCCAACGCTCAGGATTTACTGCTTGGCGCGCCTGGTACTGTTACAGAATTACAGCTTCGTGAAGCGCACATAAAAGTACGATAGGGATGAGGTTGTCATATGCGTGATATTAAGGCTTATGAAGAAATGGTAAAAATTCATTTGACGGAAGAAGAACGGGCATGGGCGACTGTCCAAGCCGAATGGCTAATGAAAAGTTTTAACGCGCTGGCAGTCATAAATACCGATTGCGTAAAGCCGTTAATTACCGTGTTGGATGTAAAAAATGTTTTGCGTAACGATGTTGTTGTGAAAACCGTTTCGCGGGAAGAATTGCTATCCAACGCGCCTGAACAATACGATGGTTATTTCCAAGTGCCAAAAACGGTAGGATAGGAGGGACAACATGGGTCATTTTACGATAGATAATGGTAAATTCGGTGCAAATGCGATTGCACTGGAAGATAGTATCATGCAAAAAGGAAAGAACACCACAGCCGGTTCGCGTATGCTTGAAAACTTTTGTCCTCTCTTTAACGCTACAGTGGTGGATAGGCTAATTACCAACGGCAAAGAAATTGCTGGAAAAACAGTGATGGATGAGTTTGGTATCGGAAATATTTTCAGTGATGAAACCGACCCAATTTTGGAAGCGGTAGACGGTGTTTCAAATGATACTGTTGCTTATGTATTGTGTAATGATATTTTAGGTAAATACCGCCAACAGGCTGCGGAAAATGATTGTTGCTATATACACCCCACATACGGAACAGTATCAAGATTCGGACTTATTCCTTTAGTTTCGTCTATGGATCAGATAGGCGTGGTGTGCAAGAATCCTATCGATGGCTTTGAGCTTCTTTCGCTTATAGCCGGGAAAGACGAGAACGACGGCGCAATGTTTCCCGAAGAAAAATACAAATATAAAAGCGTGAAAAAGAAATTAACTATCGGAATCCCCGATGCCGTTATCAGTATGGCCGGTGAAAAGACACAGAAAGGCATACGATGTTTTGCCTGGAATTTTAATTCCGCAAGCATCAACCTTGAATATTTCAATTCATACAAGCAAATTATGTATATTCTAAGTAGCGCCGAAATCAGTCATAACATAAACCGATACGACGGAATCAAATATGGCTATCGAACCCCGCAATCTAGAGGTCTAAATGACCTATATACCAAATCGCGCACGGAAGGGTTTGAGCGAGACGTAAAATTTACCGCCATTATGGGTGCTATGATGCTATCCCAAGAGAATTACACACTCTATTACGAAAAGGCTATGCAAATTCGCCGTCTAATAAAAGAATCCCTGCGGTTCGATGGGTATGATGCCATTGTTCTTCCTTGCCGTATCAGCAATAGCCCATATGAAAATCTTTCATTGTATGCGCTTGCGAATCTGGCGGGATTGCCTTCCATTTCGTTTTCCTATAAAGGAGAAGCCATTCAACTAATTGCAAATACTAGAAACGAAAGTACGCTTTTAACGGCATGGGAGGTGTGCATGGCATGAAATACGAAACGGTTATGGGATTAGAGGTTCATGTGGAGCTGTCCACCGAATCTAAACTGTTCTGCGCTTGTTCCGCAAAATTCGGAGCAGACGCTAATGAAAACGTGTGTCCGGCCTGCGCCGGTATGCCGGGTATGCCGGCCATCACAAACAGAAAAGCGGTTGAACTGGGTATTGCAGCTGCGCTCGTCACCAACAGCGAGATTACGAGAGAAATGTCTTTTGACAAGAAGAACTATTTTTATCCTGATTTATCGACCGGGTATCAGATTACCCAAATGTTTGCACCAATTTGCCGTAATGGTTGGGTGGAAATAGAAACAGACGAAGGAAAGAAGAAGATAGCATTAAAACAAATACACATTGAAGAGGATGCGGGAAAGTTAATCCATGACACCCGCACAGGAACATCACTGGTTGATTTTAACCGTGCGTCCGTGCCGTTGATTGAGATTGTCAGCGAACCGGATTTCCGTACCGCCAAGGAAGTGGTAGCTTATTTGGAGAAGCTACGCTCTCTTTTGAGCTTCGCTGATATTTCTGATTGCAAAATGCAAGAGGGGTCTATGCGGTGTGATGTGAATATTTCTGTTCGTGAAATGGGCTCTGACAAGTTGGGAATGCGTACGGAGATTAAAAACATGAACTCGTTAAAAGCCATTGCCACCGCCATTGAATATGAATCACAACGACATATTGAGGCATTGGAAACAGGAAGTGAGGTACTGGTTCAAGAAACGCGCAGATGGGATGATAATAAAGGACAGTCATTTTCCATGCGTGAAAAAGAAGATGCCACGGATTATCGTTATTTCCCCAACCCGGAAATCATGCCGGTTATCATTGACGATGAATGGATAAACGCTGTTCGCACTAGTCTTCCAGAAAAGGCAGAAGATAAATTCTTACGCTTGACGCAGGATTTGGGTTTGTCGGAATATGACAGCAGTATTATTACCGGAAGCAAAAATCTTTCTAGGTTATTCGATGAAACAATGGAACACATAAACAAGCCAAAGGAAATTGCGAACTGGATTATTGTTGAGTTGTTAAGCATAGCCAAGGGAGATAATAAAGGCGTTGAGGATGTAAAGATTGATGTTGAAAAATTCGCTAAAATTATTGAGTTGGTATATAACCGAGCCGTTAACAGAAACATAGGAAAAACTATACTTTCCCTTTCCCTAAAAAATGATATTGAACCAATGAAATATGTGGAAGAAAACAAGTTAGGCTCTATAAGCGATGAAAACGAGATTATTAAAATCATACAGATGGTAATAGCCGAAAACTCAAGGCAACTGGATGAGTATAAAAAAGGGAATGAAAAGTTATTTGGGTTCTTTATGGGGCAAGTAATGAAGAAAGGTGGAGGCAAAGCAGATCCTGGTGTTGTAAGTCATTTGCTTAGAAGCCGTTTAGTATCTACGAAGAATTAAAGAAATGAAAGCAAAAGTAGTCATTTGCAAATAATTGAAAGAAAAACGCTCATAAATTTTTCCAAAGAGACGGCGGCATTTATCAAGCCAAGCAACAGTACGCTCAACAACCCAACGCATACGAATTATGGCAAATGTATGTAATTTGTTACGTTTTTTCACTTAACAACAGCATCAAGTAAAACCATTACAGCATTTGCAAATGCTTCCCCTGTATATACTCTATCACACAATAATTTAATGAGTGCAGATAAACGGGGGAGCATATTTTTTAAACATGATTAACGTGCCGCCGCGGTCAGAAACATTTACGGTTGTTACGCTCCTTGAATCGGGTATTACCATTGTTGTTTGGGGATGGCGTCCTTCGGCGTACTGTCGTTCAAACGCAACGAAGTCATTCAATATTTACTCTACCAAGCCCATGTCGTTATCGCTGGACTTTTTCCATGCCATGTAATGGTAATAGACTGTTTTCCATGACGGAAAATCATGTATAAAGAATGGCACAAAATATTTCGTATATATCATATTTACTCGGGTGGGTTTGCTTCTTTGCGGCAATCAACTTACTTTTTATTATATCAAATTATTCTCTACTTATATCGCTTGGATAAGGAGTACGTCATTCTATTCAAACCAAACCCCTTATTTTTACGATATAATACATTGTTTTTCGCTAACGTTAAGATTCTAGACAGTTTCTTTAAAACCACTTTTCAAATGATACCTACTGGTAATGTATAGCCGCCTCTATATGTATCGCCAGCTATGATTTTGCAAAACAATCTGTATAAACAACTGTGTTCGCAGGTTTTATCAAATGGATCTAATTTGCATTTGAAGCACCAATCTTCTTGATACAAGCACTTACTTGCAGCAGAACATTCGATATTTTTATTGTTAGGATTGGTAAATAAGCATAATGGTAGAATATTATGAATTTCACTATATCTTTCTGCTCTACTCTTAAAATCATTCTGGGAATATTCATGTATATACGTAGCATTAAAGATTACAGCCACTTTCGAATTATTGACTTCCAATCTTTCTACAATGTCGCTTTTTACGTCCTTCGGATTATCATAAAAAGTCCGATTATATAAAGGTTTATAATCAAAAAATATTCCTTTTCCCTTAGGTTTATGTATATTAATCAAGGGTTTTTTACTTTCCAAATAACGGATGATTTCTTCTACTGGAAGCTCTTTTCCCATAAAAAAAATTGTCCAGTACTCAACGTCGTTCATGTCCACTATGATTACCTACTCCTTTTGTGCTTTTTTGTTTCACGAGTATAATTATTTCGATTTTATATTTTTTCTTCATCCTCTACTGGAAATATTTTTTCTTCTAACGGGATTCGACCAGCATGAAAATGTCTTTGAACAGCGCCTAGCTTTCCCTCCATATATAAATTGCTATAACTTACATTTATTTCTGCATCGGGTATTTCTGACCTAGTAAAGCGCCTTAGAGTTGATTTACCTGTATCTTCATTTTTTGATACAAAATATATTCCATCCATGTGTACATAATGCTTATCTAAAGCCACCAAATTGTGTGATGTAAAAACCAATTGTGCTTCTGTGTTCGTTGTATTCAGATGAAACCGCTTAATTATTTCAAGAATAATATATGGATGAAGTTTTGTATCTATTTCATCAATAATTGCCAATCCACCATTGCGCCAAATACGCTCAAAAAGACGATATACAGCTGCGACTTTTTGTGTTCCATACGATTCTTCTGAAATAAATATTTCTTCATCATTTCCCTGTATCGTCTGGCGAATTATTTTAATATTATAACCTGTACGTTTTTTATAGATATTTAAATTCGTCTGCTGTTCTTCTTCATCCTCGTCTTTATCGTCATCTTCGAATTTTACTATTTTTATATCAGCAATACTGGTGTCAAATTGTCTTAAAAATACTAAAAAATCATTTTTATAATCGTACTTTTTATTTTTTAAATCCTCATAAATTCTTTTTGCAACAATTTCATGTTGCCATTCCAATTCATTATCAGAAAAAACATGCGGTGGAATAGATAACCTACACCAATCCATGAAATCTGAAATAGGCTCTGGGCATTTGAATTTTTCATTTTTTTCTGAAATATCAACCACTTTTCCAATTAAGTATAATACAAGTGAATTTTCACTTTCTACTTTTTTTGTCAGTTCCATTAACTGACTAATCGAATAACTATCCCATGCTTTTAAACATCCTTCATCAAAAACACCATTAGTACGGGAATATAAAGTCACTAAAGGTTCTGTTCCACATGGAGCTCCAACGGAATATATTTTCAACCATTCTTTTGAAACGATATAATTTTTATTTTTAACATTATTTTCGGGGTGCGTTAATGTATAATGATATCTATATTCCACATATAAATCCATAGAATTTGTAATGTCATGATTTTTGTTTTTTAGACTAACAGACATTTCGCAAACAATTGGTTCTTTTTTTGAAGTCTCGTCATATAAAAAACATTCACCGACCAAACGTCCACTTTCTCCACCAAATATATTCCAAAAAACACTACTTAAAGCCTTAATTAAGTTACTCTTACCGCTTGCATTTGCACCGTATACAGACGCAACATTTAATATGTTCTCGTATTTCTGTTCATAATCATCACGGCCACCTATTATGTTTTTATCATCATCTTTATATTTATGTCTACGAATAGAAAAATCCTCATATGAATCATTACGTAAACCATCTTCATCATCCAGCCCACGAGCAAGCATTGATATTTCCGTGCTTTTTTCATCAAAAAATGAATAAAGGTTATTATATTTGAACCACCTGAGCATATACAATGCCATTCCTTCCATTTTGCCGTATAGTTCGACAATTTTTACAATACAATAATACTGTACTGCAAAATAATAACATAAGCAAATAAAAATAAATGTTATATCACGCACTATTTGCAAGCAAAATATCTTATATTATTCAATCCGATTATATTGCTTGATGTTGCTCTATAGGTCTAATTTCTATAATGTATAAAACACCATTGTCGAATGTTGAACTCTTCATATTGTATGGATACTTTTGTTCGTTTTCATTATAAATATTATCATGAATACTCTTTATGTGTTTTCCCTTAATAAATTTCTTCATCGACAATGCTTTCACTTCATACAACCCTATTAACTTAGACAACACACCAATCACATAACCAGTAAAAAACGCAGTATAATCCCGTCCTTCTGTTGTATTTGAATCGACGACAAAAAGATTTTCTACTTCAATATCAATGAAGTATGAGTTGTCTTTTTCATAAATCCCCTTATTTAAGAGGGTCATTTTACCAAATCCTGAAACAGTATCGAATTTGCACCAACTATTTATATTATTATTTATTACATCTATCGTTAATAATTTATCATTCATTTTCCATTGTTCCATAAGAGCGTTACCGAAGGTATCTCCGCATTGCTCCCCTGCGTTGAATAATGTTTCATTCAACATGTCAATGCTATTTTTTCTTGTGTCGGATGTAATCAACAATGTTTCATAAAATTTATTTAGAAATCTTAGAAACGTAACAACTTTAAATGCAACATTTCTATTTTTATCTTCATCATTGAACATTTCACCACTCATCAAGTTAAATCCATATAAACGATATTGGTGTGTTTTGTTGTAACCATATTTATACAAACTTCTCCAAACAGCGTGAATCGGCTCCTCCATTGTTTTTGGCACTGCTTCT
>JALQSN010000930.1:0-16741 GCA_023690525.1 Holotrichia oblita
AGGCTGATATATCGATCATAATAACCTCCCCCATAACCCAAACGACGGTTATCTCTGTCAAAAGCGACTCCCGGCAGAAACATGATTCCCGGTTCTCTGGTAAATATACAAGAATCCTGCGGCTCTAAAATGCCCTGATAGCCCGGCATGAGCTGTTTGGTGGAAGTGATATAATAAAATTCCATATTTTCTTTATCTATTACCTTGGGAACTGCCACCATTTTTCCAGCTTTGAAACATTCATTTAAAAGACGGGTAGTAGGGACTTCATTTTGACAGGATATATATAAATATACTACCCTGCTCTTCTTAAATATAGGATGATCTTTCAAAGACTCCCATAATGTTTCTTCCAACCAACTAATCAGTTCTGCCGGCAGAAGATTTCTCTTTTGTTTCATTTCTTTTCTTAAATCTGCTTTTTTCATGTTTTTTATCACCTCTATTCCCTCTGCGCCTTTAACGCTTCACTCATTGACACCTTCTCAATCTTTCTCATGCACAGAATCTTTGAAAGCTCAAACACGAAGGAGATAAGGATAAAGCCGATCAGAATGTAATACCAGTCAAGACGAGGTTCGATTGTAAGTTTTAGCAAACCAAATACAAAAGTTAAAAATTCGCCGATTAAAAGAAAGGACAACGGAACACCTACAATAAAGCCGAAGATTACAAACACCCTTGAACCGTTGACGATAAGGGAATTGACCTCCTTTTTTTTGTATCCGAATACTTTCATCAGGGAAATCCCGCCCTTGTTCTCATCGATACTTACTCCTGCAAGAATGTACATAATAATTAAACCGATAACTGATGCTGCAGCAGCGATACCATAAAGAACAACATTCATTAAGGTCATATATTCCGCTAATGCCTCAGACAAATTATCAGGCGTCTTGGTTAGATAAATCAAGCTTTCATCAATATTCAACGGTACATTTGACATAATTGTGTTGTAAGAGCCTTTTTCCCATCCAATCATTTCATCGAACCGGTCAATTGACATAAAGATCAAATCACCCAAATTTGTATTGGCAATGTGTGTGATTATAATGCTATGTTCGGTGTCGTTCAAAATATCGGAAAAGGATATGGTATCGCCGATTTTCAGCTTGTATTTTTTAGCCATTGTGTTTGAAATAATGACTTTTCCATCATCAATAGCGATTGGATTTCCCTTCCTGTCCACAAGGGATACGATCTGAGACTCGGGGCTTGCGCCTACAATTTCAAATCGGCTGTTAAGGTCAAAATGAGGAACGAACTTGAATCCCGCCATGCCCTCTCCGCCAAGGGGCGGTGCTGTTGTTTGTGGTTTATTCATAACATATTCAAATTTATAGTTCAATGTATTATTTCCCTCCTGACTAATAAGATAATCAAGGGAGCTTTTAAGAATTGGGTGAACATCAAGAGAACTGTCGCCGAAAAGACGCCGATGATTAAAAACGTCAGGCGCGGCAGGGAGCGCAGCTGCTCACGAAATTGGAATTTTCGATTGAAATTCATGCTGCCAAGCCGCAGTTTTCTTTCAATTGTATTCAGTTTTTTTACCTTGCCCTCATTCCTCATCAACGAAACCGGAGAATTTTTCAGTACCTTGTTAAGCGCCGTATACGTTCCTAAGCAGAGAATGGCAACCGATAAAACCATACTCAAAAGGATGAAAATAGGATTATATGATATCTGCTTTACAGGCATGGGGAAAAAGCTAAGCAAAAGGTTAAGCATAGGTAAAACCCCTGCTATGCCGCAAATGCCGCCTATCAGTCCGCCCGAAGCGCCAAGGATTAAGGGATAGCTTAGATAATGCCGCATAATCTCTTTTTTTCGGTATCCAAGAGCGTAAAGCGTGCCTATGACGCCCATCTGGTTTTTTATCATTCTTCCGAGAACCACCGCAATCAATGCTGCCGACAGGAGCATAAGCACGGGCGGTAAAACAAAGGAATAAACGGTTATCGCGAATGCCTCAATATTTGGCATACTGGTTTTTATATCATACTTGGCATAATTCCATGAAAGAATGCCGATTCCCTTCTCATTTAAAAATGCTTTTAACGGTTTCGCCTGCTCATAGATATTATTTTGCGGATCGTCCCATTTCACAGAATATAAAAAACTGCCGGAAGTTAAATCTTCTTTGGCAAGTACGCCAATACCAAAGGTATTGAAGTTATTTACCAGATCCCCCTCTTTTTGGATAATATACGCATAGTTAGGTAGGCATACCGTTCCTGAAATAGTGTATCCTTTATCATTTACCATTATAATATCACCTGTTTTATAACCGTTGGCTTTCGCAAATTGAGGATCGATGGCGATTTCTCCTTTTGAGGGGAGATTGCCATCCAGAACCGCAGTGATATTTATCTTGTCGTTGGGGGTGAACAGACGAAGGATTTTTCCGTCACAAGAATAATCTCTGACCAGCGTTTCTTCCATTTTAAGCTGAAAGTTTTGCTCTATGTCACTGATATTTTCGATTCGATCGGCGGAATAAAACTCCAGATCACCCTGCATATAATCTGTGAAGTAAGCATTTTTGTTTGTGTTAAGATTGGAAGCCGTAAGTGCAAAGAAAACAAAAAGAAAGCTGGAAAGCAGCACCATAAAAAACATGCCAGCATATTGTCCCTTATTTTCACCCATAACTCGAAAAATACTTTTATTAAGCTTCATTACCACTCAATCCTCCTTGCATCCATAAGATCATGATTAACAGAGGAATCTATCACCTCACCGCTTCGAAACCGGTACACCCTGTTTGCCATTGCACTTATGGCGTTGTTGTGGGTAATTATCAGTATCGTGGTGCCAAATTTCTTATTGATATCCTGTATGAGCGCCAATACCTCAATTGCACTTTCAAAGTCAAGTGCACCCGTAAGCTCATCGCATAAAAGCAGCTCAGGATTTTTGACGATAGCTCGTGCGATTGCAACACGCTGCTGCTCTCCTCCGGACAATTCACGTGGAAAACGGTCTTTCTTGTGGGACAGTCCGACGGCGGCAAGTACATCATTTATGTTAAGCGGGGATTTACTTATGTTATCAATGACCTCAATATTTTCAAGCACGGTCAAATGGGGAATCAGGTTGTATGACTGGAAGATAAAGCCGATTTTCTCACGTCTGTATTCAGTGAGCTGGTCATCGTTCATCTGGGAAATGTTCGCCGCACCCACGACAGCACTGCCGCTATCGGCGTGGTCTATACCGCCCAGAATATTCATAAGCGTCGATTTGCCGCTGCCGGACGGACCTAGGATTACTCCTACTTCTCCTTTATCCAGAACAAGACTTGCATTTTTAAGAGCAATTGTCCGCATATCTCCCGTTTGGTAGCTTTTAGATAGATTTTTTACAGTAATAAACATTATGATTCCTCCTTATAGAACAGTTCTTTGAAGAATGCAATATATTCATCGCACTCTTTATGGATATCACCAATGATAACATTTTCGCGATTCACCTTGAGTTTTGTAATTACCTCCGTCGCCAGGCTGTCAAATGTAAGCCTGACCACATTAACTGCCTTGTCAATGTCCAAGCCATCCTTGAATTTTGTGCGGTCGAAGCCGGTCATGGTATCTACGGCTTGCTCCCGTGAAAACATACGCTTTTTGGATAACCAGTCGTCTGTGCTTTTGGTACCTCCGGTAAAAAGCATGGTCATGAAATCGTAGAGCGAAGGATACTGATTGATTATGCCGAACTTAACCTTGGCCGAGCAGCTGTACAACTCAAAAAAATCGGTTAAGTTTTTGTGCATGCTGCCATAGTACGCATTTGAGAGAATCTCATACGAATAATCGCACAAATAAAGCAATAGGGCTTCTTTGCTTCCAAAATATTTAAAAAGAGCACCTTTTGATATTCCAGCCTTTGCCACAATATTATCGGTCGTCGCTTGTTTACAGCCTTTTGAGGCAAATTCTTCGAGAGCCGCATTTATAATGCGCTGCTTCTTTTCAGGGTCGATACTTTCAAATAGATTCGTCAATATTATCACTCTCCTTTGGTGACTAATTCAGTCACTGATAATAGTATATATTCAGTGACTAAAAAAGTCAATAAAAAAATCCACTTTCCATGCAAAAAAGCCGATAGGCTACCCTATCGGCTTTAGAAAATCAACCTTTTTATCCTCTTGGTAAATTAAATTCAGCTTCGCTATTTCGCAATCCCACATTGCTTAACGAAAATACCACGATGTTATAGTTATGCACGAAAGACACAAAAACGCATAAAATCTACTATAAAATGACTTCCCATTGCAGTAGTCAAATCATGTTTCCTCTGTAATAATGCAAATGGCAAACCGAAAATGAGAAAAAGACCAATAACACTAACAACATTAATATTATAATATAAAGTAAAATGAGTTAGAGCATGAGGAAGGCTCATTATGATATAGCATAAAATATTTTAAACCTTTGATAAAACCTTATCCTTTGTAATATGGACACAGATTGAAAATAGTAAAAATCGGAAAATAATTTCCTCTGTTACACCTGCACGGAATGCTAATGAAAGCCATCTTAAGCCAAATCCCGGATTTTTCTCCATACCCATGCTCATAAAAAACAGATTTATCATCCCCAAAACAACACCAACTACTAGTGCCTTGTAAAGCTTAAAACTGTACCAAAATATGAAGAATATTTTTTGAATTACAAGGCGGAAGAATGAGGCGGAGTGGTTCCTCCGCCGATTGATGACAACGCAGTAATTCGGAAAATAGACAAATATTTTGGTACAGTTTTAGACTTTACAAGGCACTAGCGTTAACAAAATAGTAGTGGCTATATCCATTTTGTTTCCACTTTTGATTGTTACAATTTTATTATTACTGTTACGAAAAACGCTTTGACCGCCAAGAAATGCAAATATTGCGGTAATACCAAAAAAACGATTTGATATGAAAGATATTCCACCGAGAAAAATAGCTATGACAATATCTTGTTTCCTTATACTTTTATACCTTATCATAAAAAAGATAGATATCGCTGCAGCACTAAGAAACCATATGATACATAAATACTCTGACCTAAAAACACCAGGTAATAACCATAAAACTATAAGAATCAATAAAAAAAATATTAAATTGAAAATACTCTTATTACTTCTAATCCTTTTCGAATTCATTTTACCCTCCTCAAATCCAATGCCACCTCAAACAGAGCTACCCTAATTGTTATGGCATACAAAACAATGAGACGTGTAAAATAATAGAATAAATCAGACAGCAAATCCATTAATAATACATCCTTCGGGTTAGGATTCAGATACCGAATCTGGCTAATCTGATCCTTCAAAGCATTCCATTGCCTCGTCCAAAATGAAAAGTCGGACCACTTGGTAGGAATAAATTTCTCAGGCAGATAAAAGGGATTACCCAATGCTTTATAGAGCAATAGACCACAGCCTGTCATGATGACTATCATAGCACCGACAAGTAAACTTTTTCTTTTTACAAAAGCTATGACTGCATAAATGCTGATGCACAAAAATAGCAGCCATATAGGCAGTACTAAAACATAGTAGATGATATTTCCAAAAAAATAGCCGTCAATCATCACATAATCATAAGATAATTGGTATATTCCCATAAATTGCTTTGCCAACTCTTCTCCATTTCCCATTTCAGAAAAGCATAGTTCCAGATTGATATATTCTTCCAGTTTATCCATTCCCTGATATAAGAATATCGGGACTTCTGATGTAACGATGCCTCGGATGCAATACTGTTTCTTATTATAAACAATCATATTTTCAACAGCATTCTTAGTACCAAATAGAGAATACGCTGTATTTACATCAATAACACAACCTTTTTTATCCTCTTGGTAAACATAATTTCCATATACAAGATTCATAGGAACCGTTGCTGTCATATCTCCAGAAACAACGATTACGGTTACTCTTTCTTTACGATTCAGGTATGTGTTTTCTATTTCTCTATTATTAAGGACTGACCATGCGGTTACCTTTGAAACAGATAACGCACCGATTTTTTTTTCATTTTCCAATGCAGTCTTTATGTCTTCTCCTTTCAGAGTTCCCTCTGTCAAACGAACACCTTCTGATGTAAAAATTTCTCTTACTTGTAATGCGCGATTTATTTGAATACCTGTCAGCCAGACCGATAGAAATACCAATATAATACAGAAAAATATCTTTTTATTCATTTTCATTTGCATCAATTCGTACCCGATCTCCTTCTGAAATGTTTTTATTGCTGCCTGTTATAATTAAATCGTCCTCAGATATGGAAGCACTGATTGCTGCCGTTCTCATATCCATGGAGTCAACGGATATATTTATGCGAAATGCTGTCTGCTCTGTTCCGAGAACACTTTCCTTTTCCTTAACGATCAAGATAAAAGTATTATTGGAAGAATCCTGTCTCACCGCTTGAATGGGAATACACCGGAAATAATCCTGGGATCTTTTGCTCAAAATGAAACCCAATGTATTACCGTTTTTATAATCTCCTTCTGGCAGTAAAGCAGTAAAACGAACGATGTTATTTTGATCGGGCATTTCTATATTCTCAATTACAGATGTAATGACGGTATCTTTCAAGGTGTAAATTTGAATCGAACCTCCAACGGAAAAGTATTTCATATCATCTTTATCCGCTTCCATCAAAAGTTCATATCCTCCCGTTGCGATTAAGAGCTTTTCTCCCCCGGTTAATAACGTTCCCTGGGAAATTCCCAGTTCTGAGATAACACCTTGTATGGGAGATTTTATTTTTCCCTTTTCTTTTATTAGTTTTTCCAATGCATCAAGCTCTGCTTGTTTCTCATCAATATCAATCTGAATCGAATCTTGATCAAGCTCCGTTGATTTATGATTCGCTTTTTCATTTTTTTGTGACTGGAGGAGGGCATTTTCTGCTTGGGAGAGAAGTCGTTCTGCCTGCTGTACCGCTTTGTTTCCTTCTTTTAATTCTTCTTCATAGTCATAACTTCCGTCTTTCATTGCCTGTAATTCCTGATAAAGCTTCTCCTTCTTTTTATTCGCTTCGTCTAATTTAGAGTTCCATTCCTCTGTAATATTGGTTTCATCTTCGATTGCCCTGTTCCATTTTGTTTTGGCAGCAGCAATCTGAGTTTCATCAATATCAAAGTGATTGTAAATTAATTGATACAGAGCATCATAAGCACTCTGATTAGAGGTATCCGATTCAATGCTCTGACGGTAGATTTGAATTGCATTACTTAACTTTGTATCATCTTCTTTTAATTGATTTAGTTTTTCCTGATAATCCTCAACCGCTCTCCTTGCATTTTTAAGACTGCTGTTATAAGTGAATTCATCTCCATAACTTCGAATATCATCCAAATCTTCTCTGGCACGCTGCAGATCCTTTTCGACAGCAGCCACTTGGCTTTTATGTTCTTTATATTCTCCGTTATAATATAGATCAAATATATTATCATAATCAATGGATATCAAAGTATCCTGCTTACTGTTAACGGAAGCTTTGTAATTCTCCAATACTTCCGGTAATTTAGAAATGGAACGTTCCAATTGATCCAATTCATTTCGTGCATCCGCAACTGACCTTTTTGCATTTTTAACCGCTGTCTTTTTTGACGCAGAAATACTTTTTACTTCTTTTACTGCTGCATTATATTCTTTTCTCTTATTTTCCTTTACCTCTTTCTTAATATCCTTTCGTGCTTCTTTCGCCTGAGCTAAATCTTCTTTTGCCTGTTTCACTACCAGGTCGGCTGCAGTACCCTGAGCAGCGGTATCAGCCACTTCTGATTTTTCATATTGGAGATTTAACTTTGCTATTTGTTTGTCCAGTTCCGATTTTTTATTTTCTAATTGCCCTAGATCATAAGAAAATAGCCATTCACCTTTCTCTACCGTCTGCCCCACTTTTACATTTACTTTATTTACTTTATATCCACTAAGCAAATCAATATTTTTTTGTGCATTTTCCTTTATTATCCCATTTCCGATTATTTCATAATTTAAACTGCCTCTTTTTGCCTTATCAACAGAGACTTTCGCAACAATTACAGATGCAGCTACCCTTGACAGGATGGTGAAAAAAAACATAGCTCCAAAAAAAATAATTCCTATTTTCTTAATCTTCTTTTCCATGAAACTCCCTCCTGAGTGCTTCAGCACTCCTTAAATCAAGATGAGCGTGATGATTTTTCACTCTCGAAACTCCCTCCCCGAGTGCTTTAGCACTCCTTAAATCAAGATGAGAGTGATGATTTTTCACTCTCGAAACTCCCTCCCTGAGTGCTTCAGCACTCCGCTTTTATTCCTTTAATCCCGATGCAGCGATTCCCTGTTCTAAATACTTCTGCCCATATAAAAACAACAGGAGCGAAGGAATCATAATAATAACCGATGCGACAAAGGCTACGCCTGCTCGTTCGGTAGATATTTGAGGCATATACAGAGACAGGGGCTATAAATTCCGCTTTCTGAACAAGAATGTGAGCGGTTGTTCAATGGCATTCCAATATTCGAGAAATCCTAAAACCACAATCGATAAAACTCCGGGCGAACCAATCGGCAAACCAATATGTAAAAAGAGATATCCTTCTTTTGCACCATCTAATTTCCCAGCTTCTATCAATGAAACCGGTACTTCTTTAAAGAATTTCGTCATGATGAATACCGGAAAAGCAGAAAATACATTGAGAAGTATGACGGATAAATGGGTATCAATAAGACCCAGCCGAAGCTGCACCAAATAACTGGAAACCATCGTAACCTGAAACGGGAGTATCATAAGGATAATGTAGATTAAAAATAAGACTTTCTTACCCTTGAACTCAAATCTGGCAAATGCCCATGCTGCCGGTACTGCTATTAATATCTGCCCAAACAGAACCGGAACAACCTGAATGCAGGAGTTCCAGAACATAATAAAAAAATCGGGAGAATCCAGAAGTAACTCAACATAAGATTGTAAGGTGGGATAAAAGGGAATGACTGTCCAATCAGCCATCCCTTCCGCCTGTCCGAAAACCGGGGAGACATTTTTAAATATCTCATCTTTCCCCATAAATGAACCACTTATCATCATCCATAATGGTATCCAGATAAATATAGTAAGTGAGAATAATATAACGGTTTTTATCCAACGTTTTATGTTCATTTACGCCTCCCTATTTTACTCCGACTGGTAGGTATTTACCTTTGATGCTACCGCCGCAGCTGCTTGCTTTGCATCCGCTTTCCCTAAGAAGAATGGCATGGATTGCTCGATCATTATATGAACCAGTGTAAAATCGGGTTCCATGGGAGTTTTTAGCATTGCAGATAATTTCTTCATAACGGTCTCTCTCTTCTTTGGTAAGACTATATACCAGAAGATGATATTCGTTAATAAATCCACCTGTACGATCGCTCTGCTCACCTAGCCAACTGTGCTGTCCTGTATACTGACCGCAGTACATATTCATCCAACTATTTAAAGAAGCAGTCGTCACCGGAAACCCATCAAAGAAGTTTTCTTGCTGAACCGGATAAGAAAATAGTAAACGGATAAAATCTTTTGCAATATCACTTTTCTTGCTTGCCTGATTCAATCCCACCATACCATATGGTATAAAAGCATTGTCCAGGTTATTAATTTCTAAGTCATATTCTTTTACGATTGCATTGATATAGTCAAAAATAGAAAACTCTATCATTGGCATCGTATAAGTATTAACGGTTCGTTTGCCATCTAATACAAAACAGTCATAGGGATTACCACCAAATAAATATTCCGGTGTATCAGTAATCCTTTCTGCATAGTTATCACCAAGGTAATAATCCTTCGGAAATGAGTATTCATCCGCTCCAATATTATCCGCAATTATTTTAAGGCTTTCCAAAAAAGTGATATATTTTTCTTCCGATAACTTTCCTTCCTGAAATAAATCATCGGAATACAAAGCCAGATAATCGCTTATGACACTATCATAAGCAATTTTGGGTGCAAATGGTAGTCCGGTTTTCGTCCCCTTAATATATTCTGCAATCCCTTCCACACTGTCCATAGAAGAAAGGGCATCTTTATCCCCGATTATAATCGGAACGGAGAAACGAACGGGCATCTGGTATATCTTGCCGTATTCCTTATAATTCTCTGCAATGTTTGAATATAACTTTCCATCTTCCAAAAGAGGCAGTATCACATCCGATATATCCCCCAGAACTCCTTTTTCTATATAAGATTTAACCGGCAAGCCATCCAGTATTAAGACATCGGCACCGTTGCCACTTAATAATTCCGTATTCAGTACCCGGATATAGTCGGAGGCATTTTCCTCCTCTTCACGCAGCATGGCAATCAACCGTAGTTTACTCTTACACCTGGATTCATCGCTTGGAACAAGGTAATTGCATAACTTACCGTTTTGTTTTCGGTCAAGGAATAAACCGTGATTTCAGTTTCCGGATATGCCGGTATACTTTCATTGTAACTATAATGTTTTATCCGGTATTTTAGATCAGTACCCTCATATGCAGCATAATATTCATCTGCTGTATTTCCTGTACATAAATCCAAAATATCCAGATTCGGTATGCTCATAGAGCTTAACCAGCCATCTACTATCGTTTCCCATAAGGTTCCATCTTTTGAAAAGCGGTGAATTCCATTAACATCTCCTAATAAAATGGTTTCATCTTCCAGTATATGCAATGCAAAAGGTGTATCTTTATTTCGTAAGGTATATTCAATTGTTTTATCTACTTCCCTGGTGACTACATTATAAAATACCAACTCAGTACCATCTTTGTTCATTCCAACAATATAATTGCCGTAAGGTATAAAGCCACGAGTCTGCAAACCTGTTATATCATCGAGCCTTTCTCCGTTACTGGAAAGTGTCAAAAGATCTTCTTTAGCATAATCATGTATTACGAAGGTTCCGTCATCCATGACCACCAGCCTATCTATAAATATTTCCGCATCCACAATATAAGGAATATCCAATTTTTCCGCTGTTTTTCCGCCGTCTGTTGATACAATTATTACAGGCGTCATGGTGACGGCTCCATATTTATCCTGACCCCAAATCGGATACGATGCATAGTAGTCCCCATTACTGCGAGTGAATATATCTACAATAGCTCTATCAGTACCGACTGCACCACCATTTAACCACATGGCGTTACTCCTTACCCATGTTCCATCGTCTTGCAGTGTATAACATATAAACCTATCTGATAGTGAAGTATTAAAATCTGAAGCATATACTTCTATCTGCCCATTGGGATTTTTTATAATCTGAAAAATTCTTTCTCCTGAAATCGTTTCAGGAAGGGATATATCTTGTTCCTCATACCTGCCTAGTTCTTGTTCATTCTTGCTTAGTTCCGTGATGGCTGAATTATCCTTATTCGGTTGTTCGGGTGAATTATCCTTTTCCTCTTTGCTGCAGCCGGATATACTAATTACCATTAATATCATGATTAATGCTAATGCTGTGATTCTCTTTTTCATACATTTTCCTCCATAGTTAGCTCTTTTTTAAAGCAGCGTAGCGGATTGTGAGTATCCACTTTGACTTACTCCGATTGGTAGGTATTCACCTTTGTCATTACAGCAGCGGCTGTTTGCTTTGCATCTGCTTTCCCTAAGAAGAACGGCAAGGATTGTTCAATTATTATATTATAAAGTTTAAAATCGGGTTCCATAGGAACATTGATATTACAGATCATTTCACGAATACGATCCTTTTCTTCCTGGGCAGTACAGTATACGGTAAGTGAATATTCTGAATTTTCGAGACCGGTATAATCACCAACCCAGCCTACCCAATCATGGACATTTGTGTTCCTGTTTATCCGGGTTTTCAAAGCCTTACTGTTTACCGGAAAACCATCATATACCTTCTCTTGTTGAATTAAATAGGAAAAAAGGAATTTGATAAAATCTTTTGCAGTATCACTTTCTTTGCTTGCTTGATTTAAGCCCACTATACCATTTGGTATAAAAGCATTGTTTATAATATTATATTCCAAATCATATGCATTTTTCAGCGTACTAAGTTTGGCAAACGTTGCTAATGTTTTCACTTGTTGAGTATATGTATGTACGATTGGTTCACCATTTAATGTAAAAGAATAAACATCCATACTTCCAAATAGAAACTCCGGTGTATTAGTAATCCATTCATCATAAAAAGTATCAGGATAATAATATATTTTTTCATTTGAATATTCTTCAGCACCAATATTATCTGCAATTATCTTCAAATTTTCTAAAAAGGTCATATATTTTTCTTCTGATAACTTTCCTTCTATAAACAAATCATCAGAATATAAAGCCAGATAATCACTTATAAGGTTGTCATAAGTAATCTTAGGGGTAAATGGTAACTCGGCTTTTTTGAACTTTTAATATAATTTGCAATATCTTCCACACTGCTCATAGAAGAAAGAGCAACTTTATCTCCTAATATGATCGGAACGGTAAAACGAATGGGCATCCGATACATCTTATCATCGTATTCCATGTAATTTTCTGTAATATTAGGAATTATTTCACCTGATTCCATAAGAGGTAGTATTATATCTGATATATCAGCAAGAACACCTTTTTCTATATAAGATTTAACAGGTAGACCATCCAATATTAAAACATCTGCACCTTTACCATTCAATAATTCAGTATTAAGAACTCTTATATAGTCAGACACATTTTCATCCTCTCTATACATAGCAATCCTATAGTTTACTTTTACATCCGGATTTACAGCTTGGTACCAGGAGATTGCATTAACTATCGTTTTATTTTCGGTTAATGAATAAACAGTTATTTCAGTTTCCGGATATGTGGGTATGTTTTCATTGAAAATATAATGCGTTAATCTGTAATTTAATGAACTATCAATATATGCAGTATAATATTCATCTGTTGCATTCATTGTAAATAAAGACACAATATCCAGATTCGGTTTACTTAAAGAGCTTGACCAGCCATCTACTATAGTTTCCCATAATGTTCCATCTTTTGAAAAACGGTGAATTCCATTAACATCTCCCAGTAAAATCGTTTCATCTTCTAGTATCCGTAATGCAAAGGTTGCAAATTTATTAGGAAAGGTATAGTCAATTGTTTTTTCTATTTTCTTATTGACCACATTATAAAATACCAACTGTGTACCATCTTTGTTCATTCCGACAATACAATCACCATAAGGTATAAAACTACGATTTTGCAATTCTGTTATATCATCAAGCCTATCTCCGTTACTGGAAAATGTTAAAAGATATGCATCACTAAAATAATCAGATACTACAATCGTTCCATCATCCATGACCACCAGCTTCTCTATTGATACTTCCGCATCACTAATATAAGGAATATCCAGTTTTTCCGCTGTTTTTCCACCATCTGTTGATACAATTGTTGTAGGAATCATAGTAGGAGTTCCATATTTATCCTGCCCAAAAACCCTATATGTTGCATAATAGTTTCCATTACTTTGAATAAATATATCAGCAATACATTTCCGCAAACTGACTGCACCACCATTTAACCACAAGGCGTTACTCTTTACCCATGTTCCATCTTCTTGTAGTGTATAACATATATATATTTCAGATGGTACAGAATTCATATTCATAGTATATACTTCTGGCTGTCCATTGGGATTATAACCTACTTTTCTAATTCTTTCTTGCGATTCATCCATTTCAGGAAAAGATATGTCTTGTTCTTCATACCTGCTAGTTCTTGTTCATTATTACTTAGTTCCGGTGATGGCTGAATTATCCTTATTCGGTTGTTCAAATGAATGATCCTTTTCCTCTTTCATTCATTCCGGAGATGCCAATTACTATTAACAAACATGATTAATACAAATGCTTTACTTATTATTTTTAATACTTTTTCCCTTTACATACATTCATAAGTCTTCTTTATTTTGCAAAATTTACGCCTATGATTTGGTAGGTATTTACTTTGATGCTACAGAAGCGGCTGTTTGTTTTGCATCTGCCTTCCCTAAGAAGAATGGTATGGATTGGTCGATCATTATTCGAACCATAAAATTAGTTTCAATGGGAACTTTGGCATTGTAGATAATTTCTTCATAACTGTTCTCTTTCCTCTTTTGGTAAGTCCGTATACCGGAAGATGATATTCGGGAATAAATCCTTCGTACCATCACCACTGACGACCTAACGAACTGTGCTGTCCTGTTTACAGACCGTAATACATATTCATCCAATTATTTAAAGAAGCAGTCGTTACCTGGAACCCTTCAAAGAAGTTTTCTTGCTGAACCGGATAAGAGAATAATAAACGGATAAAATCTTTTGCAATATCACTTTCTTTGCTTGCCTGATTCAAGCCAACCATGCCATTCGGTATAAAAGCATTGTTCAGGTTATTAATTTCTAATTCATATTCTTTTACTAGCGTATTGATATAGTCAAAAATAGAAAACTCTATCATTTGCATCGTATAAGTATTAATGGCTCGTTTGCCATCTAATACAAAACAGTCAAAAAGATTACCACCAAACAAAAATTCCGGTGTATCAGTAATCCATTCTGCATAGCTATAACCAAGGTAATAATGCTCCTGAACTGAGTATTCATCCGCTCCGATATTATCCGCAATTATTTTACATTTCCAAAAGGTGATATATTTTTCTTCCGATAACTTTCTTCCTGTAAATAAATCATCGGAATACAAAGCGAGATAATCGCTTATGACACTATCATAAGCAATTTTGGGGAATGGTAAATGGTTCATTCGTCCCTTAATATAATCTGCAATCTCTTCCACACTGTCCATAGAAGAAAGGGCCTCTTATCCCTGATTATAATCGGAATGGAAAAACGAACGGGCATCTGGTATATCTTACCATCTTGTATATAATTGTCTACAATATTTGAATGCAACTTTCCATCTTCCACAAGTGGCAGTATCACATCCGATATATCCCCCAGAACTCCTTTTTCTACATAAGATTTAACCGGCAAGCCATCCAGTATTAAAATATCGGCACCGTTGCCATTTAATAATTCCGTATTCAATACCCGGATATAGTCGGGAGGCATTTTACTCCTCTTCACGCAGCATAGCAACCATATAATTTACATTTACACTTGGATTTTGCTTTGAAACAGGGAAATCGCCTAACTTATCGTTTTGTTTTCGGTTAAGGAATAAACCGTGATTTCAGTTTCTGGATATGCCGGTACACTTTCATTGTAACGATATTGTTTTATTCGGTATTCTAGATCATCCCCATATGCAGCATAATATTCATCTGCTGCATCTGTAATAAATCCATTAAAATTCAGATTCGGTATGCTCATAGAGCTTAACCAGCCATCTACCGTAGTTTCCCATAAGGTTCCATCTTTTGAAAAACGGTGAATTCCATTAACATCTCCTAATAAAATGGTTTCATCTTCTAGTATATGCAATGCAAAAGGTGTTTCTTTATTTCGTAAGGTATAATCAATTGTTTTATCTGTTTCCCTGGTGACTATATTATAAAATACCAACCCGGTACCATCCTTGTTCATTCCAACAATATAATTACCATAAGGTACAAAGCCATGAGTCCGTAATCCTGTTATATCGTCGAGCCTTTCTCCGCTACTGGAAAATGTCAAAAGATTATCACTATTATAATCATCCGCTATTACGAAGGTTCCGTCATCCATGACCACCAGCTTCCCTATTCCTATTTCAGCATCCTTAAGATAAGGAATATCCAGTTTATCCGCTGTTTTTCCGCCGTCTGTTGATACAATTATTACAGGCGTCATGGTGACGGCTCCATCTTTATCCTGACCCCAAATCTTATACGATGCATAGTAGTCTCCATTACTACGAATGAATATATCTACAATGGCTCTATCAACACTGACTGCACCACCATTTAACCACATGGCATTGCTCCTTGCCCATGTTCCATCTTCTTGCAGTGTATAACATATGAACTTATCGGATGGTGAAGCATTCGAATCTGAAGCATATACTTCTGTCTGCCCATTGGAATTTTTTATTACCTGAAAAATTCTTTCTTCTGAAGTCATTTCAGGAAGGGATATATCTTGTTCTTCATACCTGCCTAATTCTTGTTCATTCTTGCTTAGTTCCGTGATGGCTGAATTATCCTTATTCGGTTGTTCGGGTGAGTTATCCTTTTCCTCTTTGCTGCAGCCGGAGATACTAATTATCATTAATATCATGATTAATACCAATGCTGTGATTCTCTTTTTCATACATTTTCCCTCCATATTTAGCTCTTTTTAATTACTCCGATTGGTAGGTATTCACCTTTGCCATTACAGCAGCTACCGCTTGTTTTTGCATCTGCTTTCCCTAAGAAGAAAGGCATGGATTGTTCAATTATTATATTATAAAGTGTAAAATCGGGTTCCATAGGAACGTTGACATTAGAGATCATTTCACGAATACGATCCTTTTCTTCCTGGGTATACCAGTATACCGTAATTGAATGGTGCTCATTTTCCATACCAGTAAAATCGCCAACATCACTTGCCCATTCACGGTCATTTGTGTTCCTGTTAATCCTGGTCTTCAGGGCATTGCTGTTTACCGGAAAACCATCATATACCCGTTTTGTTGAATCACATAGGAAAACAGGAAGCTGATAAAATCTTTTGCGGTATTACTTTCCTTGCTTGCTTGATTTAACCCTACCATACCACTTGGTATAAAGGCATTATTTATAATATTAAATTCAGATCATACGCATCTACCAGC
>JALQSN010000931.1:0-16725 GCA_023690525.1 Holotrichia oblita
GTATTTTCATCATTTACAAGATGGGATATTTCCGCAGAATGAACACGCAAATCTGTTATGGGTCTGATCTCCGGCATATTATTCCGAAAACTTATTGATTGTTTTTGTTGCAAATAAAATCACCTCGTAGTTATTATAGTTTAATTTTAACATAAAAATATACATAATTCAAGACGTAATTATGTATAGGGTGCATATTTTAATCGTGGAAGATTTTAAACAGCATTTTGAAAAATATCATCTACCAATATAATGATTGTTATCCGTCCTTCTTACAGCCCATTAATTCATATTTCAAGCCAATATAATGGTTGATACCCGTTTTTCTTGCAGCCCATTGATTCATATTTCAAACGATATGGCTGAAAGAATCATTTAAGCATTGAATATAATACGCATATAAGTACATTCTTTATAACCCCTGGGCAGTACAGATCCCCGACATGATGGAAGAATATAGTAATTCAATAATGAAACTAATGTATAAAATCATTGGAAAACCTGTGGAAAAAGCTATTGTGCCTATCGTTGAGTTGTTGAACAATCCGCCTGTGCCGTCTTTGTCCGCTTACAGGGAAAGAAAAGAACTGGATATTAAAATGGCGGCTTTTGATAAAGAAAACGCGAAAAACTTTTCAATATAACCACTCAATTGATGGGAGGGGTATGAAATTAATTAAATCTTTCTCTTTTCCTGTTAAAGAATATTCAGCGTGCGGAAGGATTTCATTATGTTGTTACGGGACATTTTTTGCGGGCATTTGAAGTAGATTCCGGTGGAATGTTCTTTTTAATTATCTAAAAAATTCTTCATAAGTAATATATTTGTACATTTTTCCATATTAAGTAAGTTTAATCATTCGTAATAATCTGCAGTAATAGTCATCTCGCCGTTAATTAATTTTTGAATAATTATGTGTACACCATATTTATCTTCTTCGCTCTGAATCCGTTCAAAATTTGATTCTTCTGATTTTACCATTATAAAGCTGCCGCTTTTATATTCGTAAAACCATTTTCCATATCCACCGGAACCATAACGGGCATAGCTGTAAATTTGATTTTTTCCGTGATTAACCGAAACTGTTGAACCTTTACTTATCTCTTCTAATTCTGTATTCGCTGCAAATTCCCCGGTGGTATTATCCCAAAGCCAGTAATAATGAGGGCAGTCTAACAGTGTACCTCCAAGATATCTCCAAAGGCTGATATCCTGGTATCCGTCAAAATTCCAGTCATCAATTGAAAGGCCATACATATCATCTTCCGTAGCCCATGTACTTGTATGCAAATTTATAAACTCTTGTTTAAAACTTCCATATTCACATGAAATTGTTAGTTTTGTTATCTCCGTTATTCCCCGGTTAACAAAGTATTTGATCTTATCGTTACTCAAACTATATTTTTTAGTATTTATGCCTTCAATTCTAAACTTAAAATCCTGCATTTTGTTGTTAATGCTTTTTGTTACAGAATAGTCAACGGGTGTGATAATATCATCCGGTAGATTACCGCCAAAATAATTATAGAATATGTTACCGGTAACGTCACAAACAATCTCACCTGTCCAATCCATTATACCACCGAAATCAAATATTTTTGTATATCCCATGCCAATCAATTCTTTTGCGGCAATTTCGCTCCTTCTTCCGGTTCTGCAATAAACCAATATCGTTTGATTTTTATCAGATATAACGCTTTCCGCTTTTTCTTTAATTTCATAATCCGGCAACAGGATGGCGTTCATAATATGCTCTTCATCATATTCGTCTTTCGTACGAACATCCAATACCACAACATCATCAGACATCATAGCCTGAGCTTCTTCCGGTGAAATTTTAATGTATTCTGCTTCTGTATGTGACGGATTAAAGACAGGCGATATCTCTGATACAGCAGGTGTTTCCGTTTTGGGCGGATTCGCTGCATTGCAACAAGTAAGCAATAATGTAAGAAGAAGCGTTACTATAATTAAGAATCGTTGTTTTATCATTTGTATCCCTCATAAAAAATGTAAAATTATTAGAGTAGTCAAATTCATTGTCATGCACATTATCTGGTTAAACTTAATATACATTCACGAAAGCAATTCCGAAAGCTCAATAACGTTTTCTGCTATAAATGTTGCCCCGGCATTTGTCAGCTCCTGTAAATTTCCGTAACCGTATAAAACGCCTATGCTTTCCATACCGACTTCTTTCGCACCGATAATGTCATGTTCTCTGTCACCGATCATTATTGTTTTATCGATATCGGTTATATTCATGTTATTAAGCGCGTATTGTATTACTTCACACTTTTTTGATCGCCGTCCGTCCAATTCACTGCCCGCAACAAATGCAAAATATTCATCGATTTTGAAATGTATCAGTATTTTTTTCGCAAAAATAATCGGTTTTGAAGTGGCGACAATCAACTGTTTCCCTGCTAAAATCTGTTTTTTTAATAATATATCCATGCCATCGTATAAATTATTTTCAAATATACCCGTTTCGGAAAAATAATCCCTATATTTTGTAATAGCTTTTTCAGCATCTTCATCGCTGAATCCGTAATACTTTTTATATGAATCCCTCAGAGGTGAACCTATAAACGGAATTAAATCATTGGTATTTTCCACATTTATCCCAAAAGCCTGTAAAGAATACTGAACGGATCTTGTTATACCAACTTTAGGGTCTGTTAATGTGCCGTCTAAATCAAATAAAATATATTCCTTATTAATCATAAATTCCTCCAACTGATACTAACCTATGTTTTTATTTTCATGAATACTATTAAATCATACATTCAACTATTTCACAATTATCTAATGAAAAATTGAGAGTGACAATGGGGACGGGTTCATTTGTCAGATTTTTACCAAAATTATGTTTATCAGGATTTCGGCAATTTTTATCAATTATTTTATTGATTTTTCTGTTAAAATAATTTCATGAACTATATTGAACATATTAAAAAGGCAATTTTATATATTGAAGAAAACCTCAGGTATGATATTGATCTTGATACTTTAGCTTTGGTATCGGGGTATTCCCCCTATCACTTTCTGCGGATTTTTAAAGATACTATGCATTCAACTCCCGCAGAATACATCCGTAAAAGACGGCTGTCTGAAATTGTCAGGGAAATGGAGAACAGTGATAAAGCAATTTCGGAAATAGCTTTTGAGTATGGCTTTAATTCAAAAGAAAATTTTACAAGAGCTTTTAAAAACGAACATCATATTTTGCCGACAGAATACAAAATGGCCGGTAACAGTTTGAAATTATATGATAAACCGGATTTTGAAAAATTCATATCCGGCGGTACACAGCCGTTCATTGTTTTGCCTGAGATCATTGAATGTTCAACTTTTTTATTAACAGCATATAAAAGCGATGAAGAATTTCCTCCGAATTTCTGGAACAAGTATAACTGCAGGAAATGGTCAAGACGTTTATCAGGCGGAAAAATATGTGAGGATTTCGGGGTTTCATCCTGGAATCCGGATAAATGCAAACTGGATTATTTTATTGGGATAAAGACGGAAGAGGCTGCAGGGGATACGCGGGGCACAGTCAATATCAGAATACCCGAAGGAAGCTATGCGGTTTTCCATACTCCGGAAACAACACATTTTAATTTTGTCAATACTATACATAAAACTTGGGACTATATCAATTCTGTTTGGATAACGGAGAGCCCTTACAAAAAGACAGGCGGTTATGAATTTGAATGCTATATTGAGGAAAGCAGGATTTTCCGTGAAAAAATTTATATACCTATTCAAAAATAACATAAAAGGAGAAAAAAGCATGAAAAAACATTTGAAAATTTCATGGGATGGAGTCAATGATTCCACAGGGTATTTGTTTTCTTTTGCAAAATCACTGTGTGCAGCGGTGAAGAACAGCCCGTACGCTGAGTTTGCCGAGGATATAGTTGCCACAAGCGGTTTTGCTTTCCGAATGTGGGTTGCTCCCGGCTTGTGTCCCAGCGCTGCAAGCATCTGGAATTTTGACGATCAGAAAACATGGGTTGAAAAAGGCGGACTGTCCTGCGGTTATGTCGGAAGGTATTGGGGGCAGGATGATATCGAAGAAGAAAAGCGGCTTGAAGCGGTAAATATTATCAGGCAATCTATAGACCGGGGGATACCTGCGGTTTCATGGGATATAGGAGTGACCGAATGGGGTTTGATAACAGGATATGATGACGATGATAAACTATTTGATGTTCTGTCCGTTACAGGTACTGCGGACAAAATGTCCTACGAAGTTCTGGGGAAACGTGAAATACCTATATTGTCAGTTTTAACGGTTACCGGTATAACAGGCGCCGGTCATGAGGAGATCATGGAAAATACGCTAAAAACTGCGATTTCTCATTTAAAAGGAGAAGAATGGTGTGAAAACGCAAAAGGGCTTGAAGCGTATCCGGCATTAATAAAACATTTCAATGGTGACTTTGATCCAAATATTTCATGGAATATGGAGTATTATCTGGGGACATACGGAGCTTTAAAATATTACGCGTATAGATATTTCGATAAAGCCGGGCTTACTGAACTTGCCGGAATATATAATCGTGTTTTTGAATCGTGGAAAAAGGCGTTTGAGATCAAGAAAAACCGGGATATCAGTGATGCAGAAGTAAGGAATAAAATCGCGGCGTCCCTGACATCTGCATATGAGAATGAAAAAAGTGCAGTTAATTTGATGAAAAATAATTTAACTATATAAAATTAGAATATATATTCACTCTGATTCACCTTAAATCAACTACTTGATTTGAACCTTGTTAAAAACCCCTGCACCATGGTATAATAGCCCCAATAAACACAGAAAAGGGCGCAAGTATGAAAATAAACCAGCTATTCAGCAAAAGCAGAACAATTTTTTTCACTGGAGATATTTCCTCCGAAGAAAACATCTTCAATAGATACCATATACAGTACATTGGAACAGCTGAACAATATAAATCCGGATTTTATCAGCGTTACATACGGGGCAGGGGGCAGCATAGTTAACAATCTGACATGTGAAATAGCTTCCATTATCAAAAATAAATATAAAATTGAGGCAATGGCCCATCTGACTTGTGTAAACTGTACAAAGGAAGATGTAGATTCAATTCTTGAACAGTTAAGAAAAAACAACATAGAAAATATTTTAGCTTTAAGAGGCGACAGAAATCCTGAAATTGCTCCCAAAAGTGACTTTAAATACGCGTCGGATCTGGTAGAATATATTAATAAAAAGGGCGGTTTCAATATTTCGGGAGCATGTTATCCGGAATGTCACGTTGAATCAGAGAGTCCCAGGGCAGATATGGAAAACCTGAAGAAAAAAGTTGATGCCGGAGTAACCAGCCTTACCACACAGTTGTTTTTCGATAACAGCATGTTTTATGACTTTCTGGAGAGGGCAGGGAAAGCCGGGATAAATGTACCGGTAGAAGCCGGAATTATGCCTGTTACCAGCAAAAAACAAATAGAACGCATGGTATCAATGTGCGGAGCAAGCCTGCCGCCCAAATTTGTAAAAATGATACAGCGGTATGACGGGAATTCCGAAGCATTGACAGATGCGGGTATAGCATACGCGGTTGACCAGATTGTCGATCTGACGGCAAACGGCGCAGACGGGATACACCTCTATACTATGAACAATCCTTATGTGGCAAACCGCATTTATACAGCTGTGAAAAATTTATTATGCTAAAACTATAAAACTGACAGGAAGCAAAGAGGAAACATATGAGTTTAGATAAATTCAGAAAATTAATGCTGAAAGAATATATAATGCTTGATGGAGCCATGGGAACAATGCTGCAGAAAAACGGACTTAAACCCGGGTTTATTCCGGAACTCCTGAATATAACACACAGGGAATTGCCGGTCAGCATTCATAAAAGTTATATACAAAGCGGATCGGATATTATCTGCGCAAACACTTTCGGGGCAAACCGGTTTAAAACAGGTGGTCCGGGGTTCACGCCGGAGTATACACTGGAAAAGATAATTTCAGCAGCAATAGAAAACGTCTGTATTGCCAGGGCCGAAGAAAAGTCCGAATGTCTGGCGGCACTGGATATATAGCCTTTGGGCAAGCTGATGGAACCGTCCGGAGAGCTTACTTTTAATGAAGCTTACGACTCCTTCAAAGAGATAGTTATATATGGTAAAAATGCCGGTGCAGACCTGATTATAATTGAAACAATGACAGATCTTCTGGAAGCAAAAGCTGCCCTGCTGGCTGCAAAGGAGAACAGCGGGCTGCCGGTTATATGCACCATGTCCTTTGATGAAAACATGCGTACCTTTACGGGTACGCATATATCGTCCGCAGCGCTTACCCTGGAAGGGCTGGGTGCGGATGCCATAGGGATAAATTGTTCACTGGGACCTGACAAAATATATCCGATAATTAAAGAACTTATTAAATATACATCTCTGCCGGTGGCGGTGAAACCCAATGCGGGGCTTCCTGATCCGGTAACGAACCAATACAATATCTTCCCGGAGGAATTTGCTGAGTATATGGTTCGGTTTATAAATTTAGGGGTAAAATTTTATGGAGGATGCTGCGGAAGCACGCCGGAGTATATTTTACGGCTGTCGGAAAAACTTTCCTCAGGCATTTCTGCAAAATCCTGTCAAACAGACCTGTCCCCACTGTCAGCTTCCCCGTGTATTTGCAGCTCCCGGAAAACTGTCAGGATAGACATGCCCCGGATAATAGGTGAGAGAATAAATCCCACAGGAAAGAAACTTTTCAAGGAAGCGCTCCGCAGCGGCGACATAAATTATATTGTTGACCAGGCACTGGAGCAGGTAAGCGCGGGAGCAGAGATACTTGACGTTAATGTAGGTCTGCCTGAAATAAATGAGAAAGAAATGATGGTTACCGTAATAAAGGAGCTGCAGGGGGCTGTAGACGTTCCGCTTCAGATAGACAGCACGGATCCGGAAGTATTAGAGGCTGCACTCCGAATATACAGCGGTAAACCCATAGTAAATTCCGTTAACGGTGAAGAAGAGAGTATGAGCAAGGTTTTACCGCTGGTCAAAAAATACGGTGCGGCGGTAGTATGCCTGACGCTTGATGAAAGAGGAATACCGGTAACTGCGGAGCAGCGTCTGGAAATAGCGCGGAAGATCATGGACAGAGCGGTTTCAATGGGTATTCCCAAAAAAGATATATTTATTGATTGTCTTACCCTTACTGCTTCCGCTCAGCAGGAGGGGGTAATGGAAACTCTGAATGCTGTTAAAATGGTCAGGGAAGAACTGGGCCTTAAAACAGTTCTGGGAGTATCCAACATATCTTTCGGATTGCCTGAAAGAGAAATGATAAATCAAAGTTTTCTGACTATGGCGCTAACGTATGGACTGGATATGCCAATTATAAATCCCAATATCGGGGCAATGACCGGAACTGTACATGCGTACAGAGTGCTTGCGAACATTGACAAAAATTCAGTCGGGTATATATCAAAATATGCAGGAACTGAAGAGAAGGACAATATTCAGGCTGCTGGCAGAGAGAACCGGAACGATATAAATTATGATCGGAAAAATTCGGGAAACAGACTGATCTACGCTATAGAAAACGGCCTTGCTGATGAAGGAGCCAAAATTACCGGGGAAATGCTTGAGATTACTGATTCACTTGAAATAATTGATAATTATCTGATTCCGGCTCTTGACAGGACAGGACAGAAATACGAATCGGGTAAGATATTTTTACCGCAGCTTATTATGTCCGCGAATGCTGCGCAGGCATGTTTTTCAGTTATAAAGGAAAAGCTTTCAGCCGATCCGCAAAGTATGGGAGTTTCAAAAGGCAGGATCATTTTGGCCACTGTTAAAGGTGATATTCATGATATCGGGAAAAATATCGTTAAAATTTTATTGGAGAATTACGGGTACGAAGTTATAGATTTAGGCAAGGATGTTGATCCTCAGATCATTGCCGATACCGCCGCGGAAGAAGGCGTGACCCTAGTTGGGTTAAGCGCGCTGATGACAACCACCCTGAAAGCAATGGAAGAAACAACAGCGATCCTGCGCCGGCAGGGCAATTGCAGCGTTATGGTAGGAGGAGCGGTTCTTACCCCGGAATATGCCGCACGCATAGGAGCGGATTATTATGCAAAAGATGCCAAGGACGCGGTAGATATTGCAAGAAAGCACTTTAATTGACATACAATTTAGAGTAGAATATTTTTTATAACAGGGCATGGAACGCTGATTCCATGCCCTGTTAATTTTTGTGAAAGGATTAGCAAAAAAATACCTCGCCAGAAAAAATATTTGAAATGCCGCAGAAAATAGAGGCTTATCAATATATCAAAGACGATTTTACAGATATAGATGATCGCTTTTGGAAAATAAACATCTTGATGCCCTGTCCGGCTATGACAATCTACTGGAAACGATGTATCAACGGTATTTTAAGGGTAAAACGGCGACCAGCGTTGAAAAGTTCAGGTAAGAACAAAACTAAACAAATATGATAAATTCGACTTCATAATGAAAATGTTATGAAACATATAATAAAATATGTATTTGATGTTTTAACGTTTAAATTATATATTGATTCTATACACTATTTATTATTCTGAGGAGGATATAAATGATTGGTCACTTAAAAGGAGGACACTGTAAAGCACATTATAGGGAAGGGTACAAATATCATCTTTTTAATCTATTCTTTTCATATCGGTGACAATGACACAGCGGACACACCTATTCCATGCCTAACACAGAAGTAGGACAAAAATTAGATAACGATATTGTTTTTAAAGATTCATATCATATAATATTAAAAATTTATAGTAAATATTTGAGGGGTAATTCGAATGTCAAAAAAAAAGATATTGGTTGGAGTACTTGTTTTATCAATGATGGTTTTGATATTTTCAAATTTTGCAAGTCAAACAATGGCAGATTCAGAAGTATATATTTTTAATAAAGGAGAATTATTAGAAAACACTTTAGCAAAATTGCCTTTGGGTTCAGTAAAAGCAGAGTCATGGCTTTTACAGCAACTTCTTTATCAGAAATATAATATTACCGGTAATATGGAGCAATATCCCGATTATGGGTCTGAAAGCGGATGGTTGGGCGGCACTGGAGAAGATTGGGAAAGGGATCCTTATTATGTTCGGGGACTGGTTGCATTGGCATATACATTAGATGATTCAGACTTAAAAGCTAAAGCACAAAAATGGATTGACTGGTCAATTGACAATCAAAAGCCTGATGGATTCTTTGGTCCTTCAAGCAATACGGACTGGTGGCCTCGTATGCCAATGATGATGGCAATAAGAGATTACTATGAGGCAACAGGAAAGACAGATTCAAGAGTATTGCCTTTCTTTGAAAAATATTTTAGATACCAAGCAGCAAATTTACCAGGCAGACCTTTAGATAGTTGGGCAAAAGCACGTGGCGGAGATAATTTAGACAGCGTTTATTGGTATTATAATGAAACATATGATGAAAACAATCCAAATGCTTCAAAGTGGTTATTAGATTTAGCTACTCTTATAAAGAACCAAACACAAGATTGGACTAATGAATTTACAAATACATCTGTGCGTCAGCATGTAGTTAATACAATGCAAGCTTTAAAGATGCCTATGTTGTATTATCAACAGAGCAAAGATTTGAAAGATAAGAATGCTTTATATAATGGCATTTTTAATTTTGGAATTGATCATGGACGAGTTTCTGGTCTTCCAAACTCAGATGAGGCAGCAAGAGATAATGTCTCTACAAGAGGAACTGAGCTTTGCGGTGTTGTAGAGGGTATGTTTTCAACAGAAATTGCGTTAAGTATTTCTGCTGACGCAAAATTAGGAGATTATTTAGAAAAAATAGCATATAATGATTTGCCAAATGGCTTTAATTATGATCTAAGCGGGTACGCGTATTACAGTGTTCAAAATCAGGTTATGGCAACATTAGGTAATCATGATTTTGATTGTGACCATGGAGACAGTTCAGCTTTCGGAACCCCAAGTGGTTTTGAATGTTGTTTTGCAAACGGACATATGGGATGGCCGAAGTTTGTACAGAATATGTGGATGGCAACAGCAAATGGCGGATTGGCATTAACTGCATATATCTCGAACAGTGTTACCGCGCAGGTATCCGGAGGAAAGACAGCAGTATTTAAGCAAACAACAAATTATCCATTTAGAGATGAAATAAATTTACAATATGATGGGGAAACTGCAGAATTTCCATTGTTAGTTCGTATTCCTGACTGGTGCAATGGTGCAGTCGTTAAAGTAAACGGTCAAAATGTAACAGGTGTTAAATCCGGGGAATTCCTTACTATAAACAGAACTTTTACTAAAGGCGATGTTATAGATATTACACTGCCTATGGAGATTAAAACTTCAACATGGTATAACGATTCTGTAGCCGTAGAGCGCAGACCATTAATCTATTCATTAAAGATAGATGAAGACTGGAGAACATATGATGGAAACAGTGCAAGAGAACTTAAAGTTACGCATAAGGCAAATGCTCCATTAAGAGAAGTATATCCGGCAAGCAAATGGAATTATGGGCTGGTAGTAGATGAATCAAATATCAGTTCTTCTTTTGAAGTAATAGAGAATGAAATAGGTATACAACCATTTTATGCAAACAATCCACCAGTGACAATAAAAGCTAAAGGGCAAATAATTCCTGAATGGATATTAGATGGGAATAAAGCTGATGTACAGCCACTTGGTCCGACAGAAGCTAATGTTGCTTTGCAAGAAGACGTAGAACTTATTCCATATGGATCTACTCGCTTAAAGATAACACAATTCCCTAAAATAGGCGAAAATACTGATATGCTAAAGGTTAATGGTTCAAAGGCTAATATTCTTGATTTGGGAAAAACAATAGAATTTGATAATGTAATTGTTCCATATGGAACAGACTATACTATGAATGTAAGCTATACTGGGAATGGTGGAACATATGCAGTATGGATTAATGGTAAGAATGTAGGGTCTGTTGACTTCAATGGTTCACCTGTAAAAGTTGACAATTTGCGTACATTGATTTCTGATGAATCATTAAAATTTAAGGATGGGAATTTAAACAATGTGCGTTTTATTGGAAATGGCGGAATTACAATTAATGAGATTAACTTTACAATAACCGGAGGAATGACAGTTCCGGAAATTTTATCGACAACATCAACAAGTAACAGTGTAACATTAAATACAAACATACAAAGTTTACCTTATAGCAATTTGCCAAATAAAACTATAAATACTACAGCTATCAGTTATAAAGTTCTTTATGGAACTGAGAGTGGTAATTACACTAAGACAGCATATGGATTTAATACTCCTAACGCTTTAATAAGTGGGTTAAAGCCGGGAACTTATTATTTTGTAATTGAAATAATGATGGGAACTGCTAAGCGTTCGTCAGAGGTTTCTGTAACAGTCGGCGGATCGCAAGGTTTCTTTATACCAGATACAAGTGCTCCTGTAGTTAATTTTTCTGATAACTTTGACATACCTGGTGAAAGTGCAAGCAAATGGACTAAATATGATCCGGAAAATAAAATTACATTAGATAGCGGTAAATATGTGTTTGGAAAAGGAACAAAAGTAAAGAGCGTTATTAACAATGGAAATACATGGACAGATTATGTTATAGAAGGAAAAATATCTATTGATAATGTTGATACAAACAATTGCGGCTTTATGTTCCGTTCAACAGGAATAGGAAATAATCCTGATGAATACAATGGATATTTTGTTGGTATTGGAAAAGTTGCCGGTGCAACCGGTGTAATGGTTGGATATGCAGATGGTGCATGGCATAATTTAAAAGTTATCAATAATATTCCAATAACTCCAAACACAGAATATACTTTAAAAGTTGTAGTGTTTAAGAATTATTTGGCAGTATATTTTAACGGAACATTTATTACCAGCTTTAAAGATACAAATAATAGGTTTACCAGTGGAACAGTTGGGCTTCGTTCGTATAATGAATCATTTAAAGCCGATGATGTAACTGTTAGAAATGTAGTTGAGTCTGATTTAAGTATTTTCAATACAGAGTTTCCTGGTGATTCCGGGATATCCCCTGTTATTACCGCAAGCCTGACAGATGATTTTGAAACAGATTCCGGTAATTGGACACCATATGGTGCAACATCTAAAATCGAAATAAAGAATGGAAAGATGAACATTGGTAAAGATCCAAATATCAAGGTAGTTGCAGGGAGTAGCGATTGGACTAATTATGTATATGAAACTGATATAACAGTTGCATCAGGTGCAGATAATAATGCAGGGATGATGTTTAGAGTTACAAATGCAGGAAGTGGTCCGGATGCATATAACGGTTATTATTTTGGAATTGGGAAAGCAGGTCAGGCACCTGGACTTGTATTCGGACGTGCAGATCAGAATTGGAATCAAATTAAAACAATACCATATGCATTTGAAGCGGGAAAGTCATACAAGCTAAAAGTAATTGCATATGAAAACAGATTTGCATTTTATGTTGATAATGAACTTGTTGGCATGATGGCTGACAATAATTATTCAAAAGGTATGGTAGGCTTGCGTGCATATAATGAGGCCTTTACAGCGGACAATGTTAATGTTAGACCTATTAACGAGGCAGAACTGGCAGTATTTGATAATGCACAAACAATTAATGCTAAGGCAGTAAGCGTATTTGAATGTGTTCAAGTTGAATTTGAAAAATATTCGGGGGCAAGCAGCTACAAGATATTAGTTGGAACACAATCAGGTAAATATGAAACAGAGATTTGTGATATAAAATATAATCCATATAAGAACTCAGCTTACTTTGAAACTGATAAATATGCAATAGGTGGATTAGAAAACAATAAAGATTATTATTTTGTTGTTGTAGCATTAAGCGGAACTACAGAAGTGGATCGTTCCAAAGAAATAAAAATAAAGGCGGGCTATGTTGAAAGTTATTCATTAACAGAACTCAACAAATTATTATCAAATGCATCAACTTATAAAGCATCAGAATACAGTGCAGATTCTTTTGGAAACTTACAAAAATCTGTCAGTTTTGCAAATGCAGAAAAAGCGGATAAAACAACTCAAATGGGTATTGCATTGGCTGAAAGTAATTTAAAGATAGCAATTGATCGATTAATAGAAGTGAATACTCCTAAGCTTACAAATAGTAAATATACAGTTGATAATGATAAGTTAACTATCACAGTACCTGCAAACACAGAAGTAAGCGATTTTATATCAAGTTTTAGTGATTTTGATATAAAAGTATTCGAAGGAGATAATCAAATAACTAGTGGAACTATTACAAGTAAGATGGTTCTTAGATATTATGTTGCTTCTGAGTTGATTGAAGTGTATGTAATAATCATTCAAGACTCAGAGGAGCCGATATCTACTCAGACGCCGATATCTACAGATAACCCGATATCTACTCAGACGCCAATATCTACAGATAAACCTGCATCCGCAACTACTGAAGATAAAATTGACAGACCTGAGACAAGTGATACTAATTCGTTGATAATATTTATAATTATGGCTGTAGCATCTATGGGATTTGTATGTTTTGAAATTAAAAGAAGGACTTTGATAAAGAAGTAAATCAACTAAATTATTAAAAGCAAAATAGATAACAAAATTATTGAAAAAGAGCTATATTATGATTAATGATACAAAGTCAATTTTGATCAAAAAATGAAAGGGGTTTATTATGAAATTTAAACAACAAACAAAAAAAATAGGGGCATTTGTTTTAGTTCTCGCGTTGCTTAGTACAATACCGATGAATTTTAAGCCATCATCTGTAAAAGCCCAAACATTATCAGATTATCTTGAAGTAGAGCTTCCCAGTTTTAGCTCGCCTGCAACCGGGAATGATGTTTGGTATACTTTTGATGACGCGGCAGGTACAACGCAGATTGACAACAAGCTTCATATTGACGGAGCTCCCGGCGGTTCCGAAAGAAAATCGGTAGATCTTAAAGGTACATTCGTCCCGAACGGCGGAATAATAAACGGAGCGATAGAATTTAACGGAGTGGACGAATATGTTCAGATTAATAATGATAACATTAGCAATCCGGACGGTTTTCTTCATGGAAATTATCAGGAGATGAGTGTCGCCCTTTGGTTTAAACCGTATGCTCTGGACAGAGATCAAATGGTTTATAATCAAGGCGGCAAGGTCGGAGGTTTCTCCATCAGGCTTAATGAAGGTAACCTTCAATGTACAGTATCAACAGGCGATCCGAACCGGTTCGGCGACTATGACCTCTCGGGAAGAGTTAATGAATGGATTCATATCGCTATTTCTTTTAGTAATGGAACTGCCAAGCTTTATATTGACGGTGAATTAATCCAATCAATTACTACTTCCGGAAACCAGATCGCTGCCGCCGCCCGATCCGCGACAATTGGCGGCAACCCTACGAATGCCAATGGTTTTGATAATACGGCAGGTATAAAGTTCTTCCATGGCATGGTTGACGATTTCCGTGTTTACACAAAACCGATCGAACCAAAAGTTGCTATACAGAGCTTTGATGAGATCGCAAATATAACCGTTGATTATGGTACATTACAGGAAGATATCGGTCTCCCGTCAGAAATTACAGCAAACCTTAGCAAAACAAAAGACAAGGCTATCCCAATAGCAGATTGGTCATCAGACCCTGTATACAACGGTACTGACCCGGATACATATCTTTTCACACCTTCAATCGGCTCTCTTGGAGAATTAATAAATTCTAAACAGATAGCACTTCCTACGGTTACGGTCACTGTTAAAAGCGAAGAAGACGATGTAAATCCGGTGGACACCTCCCTTAAGGTTCATTATGAATTTAATGATACTTTAGATATTAATGATTCAAGCGGAAACGGAAAAGACGCTAAAGTTTTTGGTTCTGTGGAGTCGGCGAGCTGCGGTGTTTCCGGAAATTCGCTCTTGTTAAAAGGCGGATATGTACATATGCCTGAAGATATTATATACGGCTTTAAAGACTTGACTGTATCTATATGGATTAATCCTTTGGATAATAAGCCCAGCACAAGAGCATGGAGCATAGGGTCGAACGCACAAAATTTTATCAATCTGTTTACTCCTCTAAACAATAACGGAGACAGGTACGCAAGCGCGCTTCGTATTAATAATAACGCAACCAGAATTGAAGCGGCAAACGCAACATTTAATACAAATACATGGAACCATATTGTTGTAACTTACAGGGAAGCGGATAATGGGATTCTGAGTATTTATGAAAATGGTGTATTGCTTAACCAGGGGGCGACTAATAAGAAAGTATCCGACCTTGGCTATGTAACCAATGCTTTGATTGGCAGATCCCAATTTGGACCTGATCCTGATTTTTACGGCTATGTGGATGACTTCAAAATTTATAACCGTGAACTGACGCAGGCCGAAATAGTATCTATGACAAACGACGGTATACAAAGCCTTTTATCACAAAAAGCGGAGTCCCTTGATTTGGCAGAACATAACGGACTCAAGAATTTAAACGGAGTTACGGATAATCTATCTTTATTACAGAATTCAGATGTTACAGACTGCGGTGCCGGAATCATCTGGGCAAGCAGTAATACCTCTGTAATTACAAACGCAGGCGTCGTTAACACTGTTACCGGCTCAACAAATGTAACATTGACAGCAACCCTGACCAGAAACGGAAAAACAGCGTCAAAGACCTTTAATATATCTGTTGTACCTAAAGGAACAGTTATTGTAGACGCACTTTCAGACATATATACAGTTATAGGAAGCAAACCATCGCTTCCTCAAAAAATAAATACAAATGGCGGAACAAGAACCGCATCTGTTATCTGGGATGAAATTAATCCCTCAAAATACGCTTTTTCAGGAGAATTTATAGCAACAGGCAAAATTACAGACACTGAAATTGCTGTATCCGTAAAAGTGGTGGTAGATTCAACATTGATCACAAATCCAATCATTATACCGGGTTCTGCCGGCGGTTCTCCTGACCCTTATATAGCGTTCAAAGACGGTTGGTATTACTATGTCAGGCATGACTTCAATATGGGCGTTACGGTTTCCAAAGCCCAAAGGCTGCAGGATATAGAAGCCGCTCCCAGAGTAACCGTATATACCGCTCCCGCTACCGGCATGTATTCGAAAGAATATTGGGCACCGGAGCTGCATTTTATTGATGGAAATTGGTACATATATGTAGCGGCGGATGACGGAAACAACGCAAATCACAGAATGTACGCTCTGGAATGCACAGATCCGACAGATCCTCAGGCGCCTTATGTAATGAAAGGCAAGGTTACTCCTACTAAATATAATCAGACAACAGATACATGGGAGGTTGATCCCGCTCAAGACAAATGGGCTATTGACGGAACAGTTTTACAGAGTGAAAACGGCAAGAACTATTTTATATGGTCCGGCTGGGAGGGAAATGTAGATGGACAGCAGAATCTATATATAGCCGAAATGCTTAACCCCTGGACGTTAAAGGGAAGCAGAACGCTGATCAGTGAACCCGACCAAAAGTGGGAGAGAAAAGGTTTCGACGATACAACTAACAGCGGACTGCTTATTAACGAAGGAACGCAGATAATTCAACATAACGGCAAAGCTCTTATCATTTATTCAGCTTGCCACAGTGCGCTTGACTGGTATTGCCTTGGCATGATTACGGCTGACGATTTAGCCGAGGA
>JALQSN010000932.1:0-16723 GCA_023690525.1 Holotrichia oblita
CTATATTGGCAACCCACATAACCTTATCTTTAAGCAAAGCTCTAAAGGTGGTGCAAGCAAAATCTTTCCGCGAGCTGTTTACCTGCACTAAGAATAGATTTGCAAGCATTATGACCGCAATTGCCATTGTTCTTGCAGTTTCGGGACTGCAATCAGTGTTTTGCAAAATGAAATAATAACTGCCGAACGAGGCGGCAAAGACTGTCAATCCCTGCAAAACGCTTTTTGCCATAAGCCGCACGCTCAATAGCTTTTCCTTAGGATTTCTCGGCTTTTGCCGCATCATATCCCTTTCTGCAGGCTGCCTTTCAAGCACAATGGAGCAAGTGGGGTCTACAATCAATTCAAGAAGCATAATATGAATAGGCAAAAGCATAAGATTGGCAGGTAAAATCTTCAAAAAAGGAGCTATTAACGACGCAAACGCAATAGGTATATGTATCGTAAAAACATAGCCAACAGCCTTTTTGATGTTTTGATAAATCCTGCGGTAGTCTTTAACGGTGCCCACAATAGTAGAAAAATTATCGTCCATAAGAATCATGTCGGCGACCTCTCTTGTTACGTCTGAACCACGTTTGCCCATCGCAATGCCAATATCAGCGTGTTTAAGTGCGGCTGCATCGTTTACACCGTCACCCGTCATTGCCACAATATGACCGTTTGCCTGAAAGGCTTTAACAATGCGCATTTTATGCTCGGGCAGAACTCTTGAAAAAATATTGATAGTTTTCACGCATTCTTTCAGTTCTTCATCCGTCATGGCCTGAGCTTATCTCCTGTTATAATCTCCTCGCAATTAGGTATGCCAACCTGACGCGCAATACTGCTTGCTGTGATGCCGTTATCGCCCGTTATCATCACAACCCTTATGTTTGCCTTCACGCATTCGGCAATATCTTTTTTAACCGTATCGCGGCGGGTCGTATAACCCCACAAGCCCGCAAAGCTTGAGCTTGCAATCAAGGATAGTTTGCGGGGCTTCTTCGCCCCTGATTTAATACCATTTCGCCGATAGCAATAACTCTTAAACCCTTTGAAGACATCTGCATAATTTGCTTATCAACTTCGTCTTTTTGCTGTGCGGTTAAATGGCACAGTTGCAAAACTTTTTCGGTTGAACCCTTTATGCAGATCACAGTTTCGGAATCGGTTTGCCAAACGTGCCCCATCATTTTAAGTTCATTGGTGAACGAATATTCCGTAATCAGCTTACCGCCAAACAGAACCGCCCTGCTTAAACCTTCTTTCTCGCAATATTCAAGCATTGCCTTTTCCATCGGGTCATAGGCTTCTGTTTCGCACGCCATTCCCATAATGTGATTAACGCGCGCTTTATTTGAGGATATTGGCACAACTTCCGCAACTGTCATTTGATTTTTTGTAATCGTGCCGGTTTTATCTACGCACAAAACCGAAACCGCGCCCAACGTTTCAACAACAGGCATTTTTTTAACGAGAGATTGCTTTTTGGCAAGCCTCCATGCGCCCATAGAAAGAAAAATGGTAAGTATAACAGGGAATTCTTCGGGTATCATTGCCATAGCAAGCGCAACTCCCGCCAATATACTTTCTATAATTCTGTCACCTGTGGAATGGTCGGGAATATTGAAATATGTTATTACGCCCACAAGCGCAAACAATACGGCGGCTATACCTGCACACACCTTAACAAGGCTGCCCGTTTGTTTTTGCAACGGTGAAGGCTTATCTTCGGCTTCAGACACGCCTTTGCCTATCTTGCCGTATTCGGTTTGCAATCCGATTTTGTCAACTTCAATAAAGCCGCTGCCCTGCAAAACCAATGTTCCGCCGTAAACATAATCTTTTTTCCAATAATCGCAGCTTTCTTTGCTGCCATCTTTGCCACTGCCATTTTCAACCTTCCAAACGCCCTCGGCTTCACCTGTAAGCGACGATTCATCAACACATAAATCACTGCACCTATTACAAAACCGTCGGCGGGCACCTTTACGCCCTCGCTGATTATCATTAAATCTCCGGGCACCAAGTCTGAGCTTAATATAAGCCTTTCTTCCCCTCCCTGATTACCTTGATATGCGGAGCGGACAAATCTTTAAGCTTAGAAAGGGTTTTATCGGTCTTTAGCTCCTGAACAATTTCAATCGAAATAATCGCTACTACAAAAACAAGCATTATTGCGCCGTCAACAGGTTCGCCTAAAACAAAATATATTGCGGCGGCAACAAGCAGCAATATAAACATAGGCTCTGCCACAATGCCTAATATTTCTCTAAAAAGGCTTTTCTTCTTCACAACCGATAACTCGTTTTTACCGAATTGCGCTTGCCTGCTCAATGCCTCTTCATTGGTAATGCCAATCATTTTTTGCACAATTAATCTCCTTATGTTTTACTGCCGCCAAGACTACAAAAAACACCTGTGGGAAATCAGTCCCACAGGTGAAAATTCTTACCTGCTGCCATAAACGGCCCAGCCCCAGCGCAACAATTTTTCAATGCAACGCTCGCCTGCTCAACATACTTAAGTTATTATATTCATAATACACGTTCTTTGTTAATATGTCAAGGCTTTAAATGTTTTTCTTTTACGAAATTTTGACATAACAAATTATCTTATGAATTGCATTGCGGCTAAAGACTCCTGCTAACGCATAAAATAAAGAGTGAACTTTTTTGTTTTGCTCCTTTACTTTAAAACCTTTTTTGCTAAGATAAGTATTTAATGAACGAAATAATTTTACAATACCTAAAACAAGCCGCCAGGAACGATAAGGATGCATTTATTAAGTTTGCCGAAAGCATCAGCAAGCGTATTCTTTCTATTGCTTTTAAAATTACTAATGACAAAATGCACTCTGAGGATGTTTTAAGCATTGTTCTTTTTAAAACATGGGAAAATATTGACAAGATTACTAAACTAAAAAATCCTATCGGTTACATCAACACGATTGCTTATAACGCCGCCTTAGATATTAGGCGCAAACAGAGAGAACTTCCTTTGTTTGATGCCGTTCCCTATCAAAATGAAGACAGCGAACTAAAAATTGATATTAACATGGCGTTAAGCCGTTTAAACGCAGACGAACGGGAAATCATTTTATATCACGTTCACGCCGGATACAGCTTTAAAAAGATTGCAATCTTAATGAACTCAACTAAAAAAGCTGTTTATCTTAAATATAAAAAAACTGCAGAAAAACTTAGAGAATTTTTAGAGTTTTAGGGAACAAAATGTTTTCTGCTCCGTTATATAGTTAGGAGGCAGAAATGAAAAAGATTTTTCGATTGTGATTACATTATGCCTGGTTTTATGCGTTATTGGCTTGGCGGCATGCGAAAGTAAAGGCGACATTCCTGCCGGAAAATATGAATTCAACAACATCACCTTCGGCAACTTTTATATAGACGCAAGCGATACTGAGAACACCATAAAAAAAAAACTGCTTATAGAGTATCCCGATTATGATTGGGATGCCCTTTGGTTTAATGTGCCGAAAATAGACCTCGAAGCAAGGAATTTGTTGGAAATTATAGAAGACGGATATTCCTTTAAAGTAAACGGCAGCAGAATGACTGCAAAAATAGGGACTGCTTCAATTAATAATGAAAAATGCCGTGTGATTGGAACAAAACTGGAAATACGCCGCTTTTTCGCTCATAACGAATTTGGTTTTAGGTGGATTGGAACTGAATACGATTATGCGGATGAAACAATATATCGTGATTTTTATTTCGGTCTTATTGACGGAATAAATTATAGAGTAAATTATAGAGTAAATTATAAAAGATAGGGAGTAAAAAATGAAAAGCTATAAAAAAGATATAGACGATATTTTTGATGGAATTGTTGACGAGAATACCGAACTGCCCAAAAGCGCCAAAAACACCATAGCTGAGTTGCGCCACAAAGAAACTAAGTCCCGTAAAACATTTGTATTTAAAAAATGGATTACAGCGGCAGCTTCGCTTGTTGTAATTATTCCTCTTGTCATTGTTTTGGCTTTGCAACCTTGGGTTAATGATGAAGGTTCCGGCGTGATTAATAAGCCTGATACCACTTACAGCAAGAGCGGAGTGAATTATATTGCTTTGGCAGCATACAAAAATATTCAAGACAACAGCAGCGGCAAGACGCAAGCTGTTTCTTATTCAACGTTTGCAAACGAAGTGTCAATACAACCGCGTGCCGAACACACACCCAATGAAATATGGGAGGATGAGGACGGCAATTGGCACGTTTCATATCCTTATGATTATATAAGAATTTTCAGCGCGATTCAATTTGAAATAACTGTGGATTATGAAGAAGGATTTTTTGCCGCCGCTTGCGGCATGGGCGACATTAAGGTTATTATTGCTGATTTTTCCGCTTATTCGGGCGAGTATCAAGAAAATATTACAAGCGGAATTGACGAAAAAATAATTATTTTTATCGGAAGCGAGGGCGTTTATAGTTGTCTTTTAAACGGCGGCGGTATAGATTATTGGGAATTTAGTTCTCACAAAACATTAACAAGCGACTCTATTGAAAAAGATTCAACTTATCCTATAAGAAGGTTTGAGGTGAAGCTAACAAACGAAGGCTATTCCGTTGATTATGAAATAGCTGCGAATGATTGGATTTTTGAAAAAATGGAAAGTTACAGCTTCAATCCCGGCAGCTTAATCGAAGTGAATGCCGACACTTTATACAGCGTGCTTGATTTAATGATGATGGATGAATTTATCATTACAGCTACAGTCGAATCTGTTGAAGATGGAGAAATCACGCTGGTCGGAAATCAAACAACAAATTTAAAAATAGCCCTTATAAATGACGGAACGCAAATATTAATCAATGGCGAGGAAGCTGCGTTTGAGCAAATTGCTATCGGCAGCACTCTTAAAATAACTTATGACAAATACTACGATATTTATAATCCTTTTAAAGCGATAGTATTGAAAATTGAAATAATTTAAGGATTATGAAACCTTTGCCTGCAAAAATGCAAGTATTCTTTTCGCAGAATAAACATTCCTTTAAAGTCATAAAAATTTATGACTTTGCCAATTTATTCCTTGCCTTCATGCTTAAAGTATACTATAATTAATTCTATTAAAGGTTTAAAATTAGGAGCATTATGAAAAAATTTGCCATACTTGCTGTTATGATGCTTGCATGCATTGCAATATTCATTGGGTGTCAAACTACTGACCCTCTTGCAACTGAGAAATCTACGGCAATTTCACAAATCAGCACGCTTATATCAGAAAAAAAAGAATCAAATAATTATTCATTGGCAAATATAACGCTTATGGATGATATTTTGCAAGAGGCTGTTTTGGATATCAACAATGCAACCAAAAAGCAAACCATCGCCGATGTAAAACAGAACGCTATTGATAGAATCAGCGTGTTGCTCACAATGTCGCAGGAGAGCGAAATACAGTTTTTGGAAAGCGCAAAAGCTACTGTAAAGACACAAATTGATTATGTATTGGAATATTTTAACGAAGCAGAGTATTCTGCGGATAATTGGCAAGATATAATGGCAATTTATGATGAAAAAATTGAACAGATTGATGAAATTGAGGATAAAACGGCATTCACAAACAATTTCGTGATTGAATTTGTCTACGATTTTATGCACAAAGTGCGCGTTGTAGATAAATTGACGGACAAATACGCAACAATATATGTGGATTTAGGCAGCGAGGAAGTTGAATACAGTGTGCGTTATAGGATCTGCTCTAATGACGATTACTCATACGATTCGGGATATGTTGCATATTCGGGCATTGATGATATTTCTCTAAGGTTGAATACGGCTCCACAAAAAAACGGAAGTCTTTTTATCGGTTGGTATAATTCATTAGATTTGCCGTATAATTTTGATATCATATTTTCAACGACCAATCCGCAAACGACTTACGTTATTTATGCATTATGGAAAGAGATTCCCGTTGCACCCATTTCGGGCATTGGCGAGATAATCGGCATGTGGACGGGTGAATATTCCGGCAGCAGCTTCTTGGTGGGTGATAAGACACATAATATAATTACGAATACCGTGATTACAATTAACGAGTTTGGGGTTGTATTAATAGAAAGGACGTATACTATTGAGGGCGCAGACGCTCAGCTTGCCGAAACTCTTTTTGAGCAAGGATATTATATAAAATCAGACAGCCTTACGATGCTATGTGAATATAGAGATACCGATGCTTTTGGAATAAATTATAATCTATTTTATTTTGATAATGATGCATTTCATAACCTGAAGCCTAATTTGAGACAGCATGGCATGTGGTTGGAAGGCGACACACTGATGTTTGATGGACATGAATTTGCAAAAGAAATTGATGGTTGATAACATGAGAGATTTTAATTATAAATCCAATAAATATAGAAAAAAGTATAATAGAAGTGCCCTGTAAATAATAAAGTATTAAGATATTATTTCTTTATTAATCAGCAATATCATGTTTATTAATTGAAGAAAGTGAATAATTCACCTCGCAAGTTTTGTGAGGTGAATTTTTCTTAAACCCATTATATAATTGAGGCATAAAGGTCATGACATTTTTTATTTTATCGGTTTGGACGGACCGGTCAAGGAGGCTTTAAATAAGAGCCTCCTTGCAAACCTTTCAAAAAACAAGTTGACAAGCTGATGTTGTTAACCATAATACAGTTAAATACAAACAACATCATAACAAGGAAAAAATGATAGACAAATTTTATGATGGAATTACTCCTCTTAATGCGGAAACATTTAACGGAATTATGAATGAAGTTGAGGGCTTATGTCAGGAGCCTATTGATTTTGAATATACCGGTTCTGAACAAAAAATAACACTTAGCGCAGGAGAGTATATATTAAAATGCTGGGGCGCACAGGGCGGTTCAGGCGGTATTCTTTCTTCTACCTATGGCGGCAAAGGCGGTTATGCCGAAGGCACTATTGCGCTTAAAGAAAAAACAACACTGTCTGTTTACGTAGGCGGAAAAGGCAGCAGTTCAATTATTAACGGTACATTTAAAAACGAATATGCGGCAGGCGGTTGGAATGGCGGCGGTTCTGCCGGAAATTATGACGCTCAAATCATTACCATTAATCCTCTTAAGATTTCTTTAGTATCGAATGGCGCATCCGGCGGAGGAGCTTCAGATATTCGAATCGGAGGAAATGAATTAAACCATAGGGTTATTGTTGCAGGCGGCGGGGGCGGCATGGGAAGCAATAATTCCAACGGCGGTGCCGGCGGCGGTCAAAACGGCATTAAAGGCGATAACGGAATAACCGGAAGTGGCGGAGGTGGCGGCACGCAAGCTTCCGGCGGAAATGCCGGCGGCAACACTAGCGGCAATCCCGGCGTCTTTGGATCAGGCGGAAACGGACATGGCGCGTATTCGGTTACAAACGGAAACGGCGCTAACGCAGGATGCGGCGGAGGCGGCGGCGGAGGTTGGTACGGCGGCGGCTCAGGACAAACTTACGTTGCAGTTGAAGGAGAATTTGTTCAAGTTGGAGGCGCCGATAAAGACAGTGCCGGCGGAGGAGGTTCAAGCTATGTATTGACTTCCACATCAGCAAAGTAGTCAGGATATGCCCACACCTCTGACAAATACAATATGACAGATACCACCAATTTAGACGGCAAAGCAGTATTTTTATCGCCAACCGGAACTAATGAAACAGGACATTCCGGTGATGGGTATATAAGGATTACAAAAAAAATCTCCATAGCCAATTGCCTTAAACCTGAAAATATAATTGCCGGAAACAATATTTCGCTCTCAAAGAAAGGAAACGATATTACTATTAATTCAAGCAGTTCAACCGTTGCATACGATTGGCTTACAGGCACTTCTGCACCTGCATCAACTTTAGGCAAACAGGGCGATATGTATTTAAACACAATCACGCAAGACATTTATAAAAAGACAAATGCATCAGCTTGGACGCTTCAATGCAATATAAAGGGTGCAACCGGACCGCAGAGGGCCAAAGGCGATACGGGAGCACAGGGCGCACAAGGACCACAAGGTGAAACAGGAACGGCAGGGACAAAAGGAATCGACGGTATTACCTACGATTGGCTTACGGGCGTCTCTGCGCCTGCGTCAACTTTAGGCAAACAGGGTGATATGTATTTAAACACAATCACGCAAGACGTTTATAAAAAGACAAATGCATCGGCTTGGACGCTTCAATGCAATATAAAGGGTACAACCGGACCGCAGGGTCCGAGCGGAAACGGCGGCGGTGGAAGTAGGCCTTATGAACTTTTCTATTATGATGGCTGCGAGCTGCCCGCATTCAAAATTATTTTAATTTAAAAGGAGATAGAAATATTATGGCAGGAATTATACAATTTGGAATGCCGAAGGATTCGGTGTTTTCACTTCAATTCGGCAAAAGTGAAAAAGAAATGGAGCTTTACATTCCTTTAGTTTTTGAATGTACAACCGAAAGTGCTACCAATGCTACCGTTAGATTTACACTTGGCGGCACCTTGACGCGAAATACGCACTATTGCTTAGACGTCGAAACAGATACTCCCAAAGAAAATCTGTTTGGGCAATGGTGGGCGGGCGGTGATACAACTTATCCAACATATCCCTCAGGAGGGCTTATTTTTCCCCAAACGGGCAAAACCATTGTGCGCTATATAAGAGTCTCCCTAAAAGGGCTTACTGAACCGTCGTTTGCAAGCGGACAGCTAAAAATAAGCTTCGCTCTCTTAAGCCAATGTACTGCAGGTGCAAATTCATCCATTATTATAAACATATACACCTCGTATGATACACTCAATTTAGGTACAGACTGCATACTGCTTACCAACGTTAAAGCGGGACAACAAATAGCAAGTCCGGATACATTATATTTAGAACATGAAACATTGACTTGGGCAATGCCGAAGAATACCGCGGGACAATGGTGGGCGGCAAGCAGCAATTACAACATATATGCACCTAAAGGCATGAAGGCCACGTTGGCAGTAAAAGATGCAACTTAATATGTTTGGTAAATTTTTAGGCTGACTCGAAGAAAAAGGCAGACGAATCATAATTAAATTCGCTTTACTTTATTTAATCAAAAAACTATAATGGCTTATCATAGTTTGTGGTTAAAATGGCTCCTGTGAAAAAAAGAATCTTAATTCTTGGGATGTTGTATTTTACGGTAACCGTTGCAGCCTTGACGGTTACCGTGATTTTTAACGCTGACTGGCTTTCTTTTATTTATCTTGTTCTAACCCTGGCAGGAATCTATTTAAACTCTCTGCGCATTAAGGAAAGTATCTTAATTTTCGCCATGGCGTCAGTTTTTTACACGTATATAAATTTTATCAACAAGTTTTACGGCGAATTTGCACTCTACACCCTTATTGCTTGTTATTATATTGTTTTCTATTTTAAATGGAAAAAACGTCAAACTGGCAATATTATAAAAAGTTTTAAACCTTTTATTTGGTAGATATGCTTGGTGGCGGGTATGGTTTTTGTGCCGGTTTACATGATATTGTTACGGCATTTAGGCACGACCCAACCTCTTGTAAACAGCATTTTAACATTTTTAACATGTCTTGCCGTAATTATGACCGCCTCGACAACATGGCAGCAATTTATAATATGGATTTCTATAAACGTTGCTCAAATGCTGTTATGGCTTTCAACACTTTCCAACCAAAACCTTTCATATCTATCTTTAATCATTATGAACATCTTTCTTTTCTTTATCAACATCTACAATCTAATCACATGGCTAAAGATTTACAAACATCAAACATAACCAACTGAATCAATTTCTCATTTTATATTAATTTATATCAAAAAAACTTGACGAAAACTATTTTTTCTGCTAGACTACTGTGACTATGGAGAGGTATCGAAGTGGTCATAACGGGGCTGACTCGAAATCAGTTTGTTCGAAAGGACACGGGGGTTCGAATCCCTTCCTCTCCGCCAATAGGGTTAATATACGAACTCAACAATGGCAAAACGATATATTATATCTTTGCGCGTGGTTTGTTCGGAATACTTGTCCCAAGATAAAACAAAAGCCCGGCAGCATTTTGCCAGGCTTTTGTTTTAGCAACTTATTAATATAGGGCTGCTATCTGGTTACACCGTATGACTTATTATTTCATGCCTATTCTTAGACTTTTTCGTTTAACTCTATTGTTTTTATTTCAAGCCTGCCTTCGTTAATAAGTTTATCAATTAAGTTTTTGCCGTGTGCTCGATTGCTGAACGTTTCCCCGTATTTACTCAATAAAGCAGTAATTGCTTTAACATATCTAATCCTGATTGCTGTTTTATCTTCGTCAGTTTTAGCACGATTATCACTAAAATAGAAAGTTAACATGACTTTTTTTGTTTTTAACGTTTTTCCTTGCACTCCGTATACATCTAACATGTCAAATAAAGTTTGAAAATACGAATAATCTTGTTCATTCAATGAGTGTCCATAAAAAATTATTTCGTCGGTATTGTCGTCCGCAACGCTTAAATGCCGCGTTCCACTTGCCATTTTGTCTATTTTTCTATATGTCTTTGTAAAAATATATTTTGGGTCATCAGCTTTTATCCAATCAATTTGTCTATCGCCAAACTTTCCATTGCACACAGGGTCAATGCCAAAAATAGAGTAATTATCTCTTATTGAACCATGCACACATGTCATTCTGCTATTCATTGCAGAATGACTATTACAAAAAGGCTTAATATAATTAAAGCACAGAATCCTAATATTATCTGTATTTTCTACGCTGCCTAATAATTTTACCAGCAACTCCCAACTTGCAGTAAAATACGTTTCTTGTTTTGCCTCAACTTCATTAATTAAGTATTGCCTAAACCGCGTTTCGAATAATTCCAACTGCTGTAGCAAAAATGGATAAAAAATCTCTTTAGTAAATTTGTCCTCAATTGTATTTTCTTCCAATTTAGAATATTTAAGTCTAATTAAACTATCATTGCCTTTAAAATATTGTGCTGACAATCTATTAATATCTTTTAATTCATAAAAATCTCTTTGATTATATCTTGTAATAAACTTTGCCACATCAAGCCAATAATAATTAAGTGAATTTTCAATCTCTTTTTCTATATCGCACCAATTGCCATCGCATATGTTCTTTGCAATAAAAAGCATATCCCATGCCGTTAATTCAGATATAAAATAATCATATTTAAGCGCCGCGTGACCCCAATTAACCGTAGTCCTTTGAATGCAATTGTGGTAATATTTTTTAAATGCAGAATTTGTGATCAGTTGATTATTAAAAAAATCAGAGTATTTTGTGGTAAATCCGCATTGTAAATCAAATCCGTTTCCTAAAATTAAAAGCTTTGACATTTTACTTCCTTTTTCTTTGACATTTCTGTTGTAATGTAACAGTATTTTTATTCTATCATTAACAACACTAATGGTCAATGCCCTACCAATAACTTCAAACTAACATTTTATCAACAAGCTATAAAGAACACTAAAGAAATGCTTGCGAAAAAATGGTGTTTATTGCATAATAGTTATTGCCTAATTAGGCGCAAAAGGTGGTGGTATTTTGAAAGCCATATTGTTTGCGCCCGCCTTTGTTAAATGTTGATGCTAAAGGGCGAAAACATAATGCAGATCCATACTGCATAAAGTTCAACAGCCTGAAGAACGATCTCACAAATCGAATATTATGCCGATATGTGCGATTCACGTAATCAAAAAAGAAAATCTAAAGTGAATCTTAGTTTTCCTTTCTTGAGATGCTCGGGTATATATTTGCAAGGTGCAAGGATTAAAGTTGTACCAAGAAGGCTTTTGTGATTGTGAGCTCAAATGCCTTTTTGTTTTTTTGTAGTTGCTTTTTAACAAATTTATGATATAATATTCAAGCCATTGCAATTAAAGCAATACAAGGAGGTATATTGTATGCGATTAATCATTTTTAAATTAGAAGTTCCACCACATTGAGTAAAATTTCATTATTGATTAAGATTTATTCATTATACAAGTGTAATTAAAGTTTTTAGATCTAACTAAAAAGAAAAATTTGTTTTGTAGCAAATGTAAATGATTTTTTATTGCAATGGTTACAGAACCAAACTGTAAAAATAAATCTAAAGAAAGAACTCACAATCTATTTTAATATAATAATTTTAAGTTTCAGAATTGAGATTCACTTTGGATTCAAAAAACAAAGAAATTGTCTTATTAAAATTGCAAGGTTTAAAATTGGACAAAAAAGGATCATTTGTGGAGCTATGGTCTTTTTTTGTTTCTCTTGCATCAATAAAGGATGACAATAGGAAACAATTAAAGGTTATGTGATTATAAACTTTTGCATATAGCTTATAACGTTTTCATATTTTATCAGTTTGCGAAACTGTAAGGTCAACAACATCCACGCCATTGCATGATTTGTCATACAAAATCGGCGCGTGTTACGACTCATTACGTTATAGTTACGATTACGTATACGGTTACGGTTACGTATACGCGACAGATATAACCCACCAAAGGGGCTGCGCTCCGTTTTGGTGGGTTATATGATGCATTATATATTATTAATAATTATGATTTTTTGTTTTGTCCATTCCAGACGTCTGGAATGCTTTTTGCATTCGAATGCAAAATATGTCCTGTTACTTTAAATCTTTCCATAACTCGTCTATATCGTCACGAGTGCATGCGGCTGTCTTATCCATTTCGGTATAATTATAACAAACCCTTACCCTTAAAGACTGGGCAAGTACATCAAGTATGCTTTGGTCATGGTCTGCCAAAGTGTTTATTAATTCGTTGTAGTCCTCTGAAGATAGCTTTTTACTTTTTTGTAATTGATTTATTAAGCTCTCCAGCCTGCTTTTGCCTTGCCCTTTATAAACCTCATAAGCGTTTAATATTTCATTCATAACGGCTATTTTTCTTTCTTTAACGGTCATTGTTTTTTACTCCTTTTCTGTTAAACTCTCATTGTATGACTTGTCATACAAAATTTTCGGCGATTATCTATCATTATCTTTTTTGGCATTATGGGTTATACATTATGTTTTATGATTATCTTATGACACATACAACCCGCCAAAGGGCTGCGCTCCGTTTGGGCGGGTTGTATGATGTCTGTTATTTATCATTAATCCAAATTATATATTAATGATATTTTTAAGCCTTTATTTGCCTTTCTAAGCGTTGTTTGCTTGTGGCAATACTTTTTCTAATAAGCAGTTTTCGCATATGCCTACTGTTTTTTGTTTTCGTTTACCGTCTTTTTTACTAACTCCTTTTACTGTTATCGTGCCTACTACATCAAGCGATTTGCAATATACGCATATTTTAGTTTTTTTCATTGTGGTTTTACTCCTTACGTTGCATTCTTTGGTTTTTCTCGCTTCCGAACAATTCAATGATGTATTCGCCTGCGTTTTGTATGAGCCTGCCCGCGATTGCGCCGTCTACTCCTTGCAGTTTGGCAAAGGTGTCCTCGCCGCTTACAATTAACACCTTTCTTTCAGCAAGGGCGGTATCGATTAACTCAAAGGCTAGTTTTACATCTCCGTCAGTTACTTCCGCGCCCTTTTTGCGCTTGAACAAATCGTCTATGTAAATGATGTCGTTTAGCATGATTTTGTCAAATTCGGCGGCATAGTCTGGCAAGTTTATTATTGATTTAACGCGCTTACCCTCAACACCCCAACGGAAATATTTAACCGAAAAGCCCTTTTTAAACAACGCGCCGCATAGGGCGGTGCATATGTGGGTTTTGCCCGAACCCGATTGTCCTAATATGAGCAGCCATTGGCTTACCGCCGCCAGAAACGCTTTTGCCGAATTCGATTGCCGTATCTCTCATGTTTTTTTGCCAATCGTTTTTAATGAGAAAGTTATTGAATTTGTAATTTGTTATTAAGTCGAGTAAGACCGGAGTCGGCAATATTGCTTAGTGAGCGGATTGCGTTTTGACATTTGCAAGGGCTATATGTGATGTACCAATAACACAAGACTTCATTGTAACCGGCTTGCGCTAAATAACGCTTGTTGCCGCATATTTTGCAGTCGGGGTAGCCGCTGATTATCTCATTTTCTTTGAGCGGTTGACATTCGCTGTTGTAAAGCTCCACGTCTTGCTTGACTTGTTCTTCCGTCATAAGCGTTTTACCCCCGCGTAAATCCTGTCGTATTCCTCTTTTGTTATTCCGCACTTCTCCCATTCGGGCGCATCGGCGGATTGACTTTGATTTTTATTACTTTGGGGTGCGTCAAGGTTTTTATTTATCCAAGTAATGAGGGCGGCATGGTAGTCTTTATACGTTTTGCCGTGCGCTTTCAGATATACCGACATTTGCGAAATACACTTGTTGGTTTCCTGTTCTGAAAAGCGTTGAACAAGCTCGGTTAATTGTTCGTCTGAAATATAGATGTTTTGGAATTCTCCGCGTGCGTGTGCGCGCCCGCGCGCGCCCTCTTCTCTGCTCTTCTCTAACTCTATATCTACTCTACTATACTCTATATTGGCGTTACATTTTGTTACATCGGTGTTACATTGTAACGCTTGCTTGTTTTCGCGCACTCTATACTGCCTAACGCGTTCCGCGCTGTCGCTTTCTTTGCCTGTCTTTTGGTACTTCAGGCAAAAGAATGTGCCGTTATCTAGCAGCTGTACCAATCCCAAGTTTGTAAAAATCTTTATGGCGCTACGCACAATGTCAATATTGGTGTCCGTTACTCGCAAGCATATCTTCGTTGTAGGGTATCATTTGGCTAAATCTTAAATGGCTGACCGTCTCAACGCTTTCAAGCATGATAGCAAGATAGAAAACTATGTAGTCATTGCCGTTGGGCATTTTTTTGATTACTTTTATATGGCTGCTCTTTAAAAAATCTTTTTCGATTTTAAGCCAGAATCTCTTTTTTTCTTCTTACCATAGATTACTCCTTTTTTTGCGGGGCTTGTTTTACCAGATGTCTTAGCCGTATGCCAATCAGAGAACGGAATAACCTTTGATGTCGTATTGCTTTCATCAACTGTTCTATGTGCTTGTTCATAGCCTATTGAATAGCCGTACAGCTTGTTGACAAGCTCCATAATTTGCAAAAATGTTTGCTTTTCGTAACCGTCATTCATAGATTACTCCTTTACCAAGCATTTACTTCTGCAATTCTTTTTCGATATTGTTTTCGATAATTTAAGCGCGCACGCTCTTTGTGAAATTCCTTAATATCCGCATTTAGCACTTAGTTCAATCTCTAATTCCTTGTTGCGTTCCCGCAGGCGTGACAATTCATCTTCTTGCAAGCCGATATCCGTAGCAAGACAGAACAGTAGCCCCGAAATGTGTTTAAGCTTGGCGCGCAGCTCCGCTGATGTAATAAGCTTTCGCATTTCGCTTTTTTGTTGTATTCTTTCTCTAAGCTCCAAGTTTTTCATCACATTGCTCCTTTTTGCTGTCGTTTTCTAGTTCTTTGAAAACATCAAAAACACATTCACAAAACGGCAATAAGATTGTTTTTAGTTTTTCATCTAAGTTTGATTGTCGGATATCTTCAAAAAGCTTGTTGCAAGCATTTTCGCCGAGTATGTAAATTTCTTTCAAATGCAGGTATGCAACTTTCAAAAATTCTTCGTAACTCATGTATTACTCCTTTGGGCTTTTGCCCTTTTCAATTCGTTTTTTGCCGCCCTTGCCGCCTCGATATATGCCTTGTGTTTGGCGCAAAAAATGCCCGCTATGTCGGTGTAGGTTTTATCCTCATCTTGCGGCGGCGGTACGGCGCAAGCGTACTGCAAATCTGATGTAAGCGCATAGATGTCAACGGCTTTGGCGTTTAGGGGTTTCCCAATCCGTCACGCGGAATATGTACGCCGATTTGCGTTATGCTTATCTTGCCGGCTCTTAAAATCGTGTTTTCGCTTTCAAGCTCGGCAATTCGCGTTTGGTAGTCTTGCTCTGTCATTTGCGCCCCCTTATGCCGTAACCGCAAACAATTCTTCAAGCGGGATTGAAACACAAATTATTGTTTTAATTTGTATTGCCTCTTTAAGCGTTATCCCGCTTTTGCCGTTTAACTTAAACGAAAGCGTTGAGGGGTTCATGCGTAAACTTTTTGCCAAATCTCCCTTTGTTAGTCCCTTGCGTTTGAGTTCTGCCTCTAAATTTCTGTACATTGTAGTGCCTCCTTATAATTTTTATTACCGAATTTTCGGTAATTGAATATAAGTATAGCCGAATTTTCGTTAATGTCAAGAGAATTTAACGAAAATTCAAAAACGTTTTTGTTTTGTTATGTTGTTTTTATTGATTTTTCAACAATTCCATGTTAGAATAATTCGCAAGTGAGGCAAACATGGATATAGAAAGCGAATTAAAACAGTTGATATTAAGCAAATACAAGAGCGTATTGGATTTTGCAAAATCAATAAGTATGCCGTATTCAACGATAGACAGCATATTTAAACGCGGCGTACAAAACGCAAATATCACAAATATAATTAAAATCTGCAATGAATTAAATATCAGCGCGGACGAATTGGCAAACGGAAAAATTGCGCCTGCAGGAAGCTCCAAGCCAATCCAAACAAGCCGCCAAGCAAAAATGGAATTGTTATTCAATCAGCTTGACCAATTCCAACAAAGTCAAGTGATAGGATATGTCGAGCGCATACTTATTGAAAGCGGTAAGAACGTCGACGAAATTCTTAAACAAGCATAATGCCAAAATAAGCCGTTTAAACAGCCATACAAGCCTAAACGCTTT